>NQII01005573.1:130179-242187 GCA_002778355.1 Clitarchus hookeri
TCGCGCGCCTGCGCCCAAGTTGGTTACAAGTGTCGGCAGGGGCTACGTGATCACCTCCCGGGGCGCTTGATTGGCGCGACGAGATTACTGTTTGTCGAAATCAGATTGACGTGGCGAGCCGGAGCGAGACGGGGAAGTGTCGGAGAAGTCAGCTTCTTTGCCCCCACGGAATTGCATTACACCTCGAAAAATCCAATAAAAGGCCAGGGAGTAGATGAGGGGAAGAGGGGAGGGCGATATTTTCTCCCCCTCTCTCCCCCGTGTCACATTCAGACCACGTTATTCACAGAGTTAGCGAAGGAACACCTCCCCCCCCCCCCNTTCGCGCGCACTTCTTATCGTTGAAGTTAGCAGGCTCAATCAATAAGCGCTGAGACAGCTGACCGCTTTTCGCCTGCTTTCCTCCCCAGATCTTGGCTCTAAATTTCCTCAGCTTTCCGAAGGATCCTCGTTCCCATCTCCTGCGGATTGTTTATAAGAAGTGGCAATCACGATAGCCGCGACCCGACATTCCTTCTCTATATGAAATTTATTTTACACACCCGCACCCCTAACACTTGCGCCTGTCTTACATACACTGAAGAGCCAAAAAAATACTGGTATAGGCATGCGTATGCGAATAACAGAGGTATGGAACCAATCAGAGTAACGATATGCAGTCGTCAGCTAGATCGGTTACTGTTGCTACAATGGCACGTTATCAAGATTTAAGTGAGTTTGAACGTGGTGTTACAGTCGGCGCACGAGAGATGGGACATGGCATCTCCGAGGCAGCGATAACATTTGGATGTTCGCGTACGACCATTTCACGAGTGTACCGTGAATATCGGGAATCCCGTAAAACATCACATCTTCGACATCGCTGCGGCCGGAAAAAGATCGCGAAAGAACGGCACAAACTACGACTGACAAGAATCATTAAACGTGACAGACGTGCAACCCTTTCTCAAATTGGCGCAGATTGGATTTGTGGAGTGCCCTGCAGGATTCATGNGCTACACGTTATTAGGCAGGTGTGCCAGTTTTTTTGGCTCTTCAGTGTAAATATTATATGCATACATTATTGGCAGACATAACAAATATTCCCAGCGCAAGTGATCCAAATGCATGAGGTGTTATTATGTGTGAACAGTAAAAAAAAAAACTTTTTTTAAAACAACTGTACCTCCCCCTCCAAAAATATATTTTATTGTATCTTTATTATATATGTTATGAAATTTTCTATGGAAATAAGCTGACAAAGGTAAATTTTACGTTAGTTTCACTACAAACAAAAGTTCCTATACCTGACTGCATGTGTAATGGTCACCCAGTTTATGAAACACGCCGTATCAAATTCACCTATAATCGCTATGCAAACCAGAAAACTCTCCTATAAGCACGATACGAAATAATTGCATTTCAAGTATAACACTTCTTTTCTGAAAGGGGAGATAATAAATCATATCAGAACGAAAACCACTGTGTAGTTTCATTAGCAGTAAAAATCCTTTGACTCATTTTCATGGAAAAGGGGAAGGTGGAGGTGGAGCGGGAATTATGAAAGACTGGCAAGCAGACAGGTGTTTAAAAAAATTAACATAGACCTAGCTTTGTGTATTCCAACAATAATATCGTAAATAAAATTGGATTTACAATCAAATTACATAGCATCCATCGTGATTTTTGTTTGCGCAGAACACGGGTTCAGCAAACCGATGTCGTGACTGCAGCTTGTTTTAGCGTATGTGGTACTCTCAGCAGGCAGAGACATGCGCTAGCGACCCGCTAATGCGTCATAAGCTCTTGATCGAGCAGAGCAGCTTAGCGGAACAGCAAGCGAATGCCAACTAAAATGGCGCCTGCCATGTTATGTATGTGCATCGGAATTTATTATGCTAAGTAACACGAGTTTTTGTCTGATTCTTCTGTTCTCGATTGTAATTTAAAAGAGTGGAAAACAATCGTGTTATGTTTCTTGCCAACTAGGAAAATGTACATAAAATAATTTTTTACGTTTATATAGTGCTTGCGAGTCGTAACATGACATTTGTAACATATTTTTTACTCCTGCCTTAAAGGAAACATTTCAGTATTTATAGAATTTTTCTTTCAAAAATGTTTAACGTTATAATAACATTTTCTTTCAAGTAGTACACACGAAACACTAAATAATATAATACTATGATTTTTTGTCTCAGAGGTATGTATTCAATGTTGTAGTCTCGTAGATATGGCGACAACTTCCTGGGTAAATTTCCAGAGTTGAATCTCGGCAGTTAATTTTTTTTTTTTTTTTATGTGGCTTGATATTGTTTAAAATAATACCAGCAATCCAAGACGATAACTTTTATTTCACCATTCGACTTTGCTAACAAGAACCACTATAGTTAAAATTAGTCACTTCTTCCTTTGGGCCGCTGCAGAAATACTCCCAATAATACGGCCTATGTTTGTAAATTAGAGGAAGCTGCAAATGTAATCTTTTTTCTTTGGGACTTTCCAGAAATCCTCCTTGAACATGTATGCATTTCATAACATCCGACTAGTTAATACAAGATTTCTTATGTAGGGCTTATGTAGGTAACTGAAACAACGCTAAAGATATGTTTGAAAGAGAATCGTGACCTACGTGATTATTTTCAACTGCGTGTGAATAAGTTGTCTCGGAAGATGTATTGGCTCCATTTAACACTCGGCGCTGTCGCGAGAAATAAAGTGTAAACAGTAGCCCTGATTGTTATAATACTCTATATGCAGGATTTCCATTCGGCATTTTGTTGGTGGAAGTCATTTATGAGAAGCAATGCTAACTCCGATATATGATAATTAAAAATGGATATCAAGGTTGCGCGAGAAATACGAAATACAGCAGTAAAAAAACAAAGTTAACATTAGTAATGACGATAATTGGTGCTTATAACGCCATTTATGTTTTTCTAGTAATTGAGAGTATGGCTTTTTGCGTACTAAAATAATCGTAACTCATTAAAAAAATAATTACAGTACATCCATTCTCTTACCGGGTTTTCAACCTCTTGAGTTAAAACTACGTAAAATCAGCGGAGCAAAAGCAACGGAGGCTGGCGTAACTAGATTAAAGAAAGGTTTTTTTATAAAATAAAATTCACTAGTATTTCCTTAGTGTATTCCGTAAGTAACACATAAAAACAAGTGTTTTATGCAGCGCACAGTGAGCCAGAAAATCTGACCGAAACCTGAAATCAAAACTACAGAAAACCTTCAAGATGCTTCATTTGAAATACGCACAGCATTTCAAAACATGCTCTTCTGCCCAAAGTAACATTTAGTCATTTTCAAAGCCAGCAAAACATTTTCAGCGGGCTATATTTTGCAATGTAGCTTATTTCATACGGAGAATACAATACATCTTTGTGAATTACAACAGCCATATGCCCTCTTACAAACGTATAAGTAACTACAGATACGCAACTACGTTTGATCGCATTTGTCTCGGTTAACATGATACGAATAAAAATGTCTCAAGATGCCAAGCTCTCCAAATGAGACAGTTAAGACGGAATTTTGAGCTGAGCGCTAACAAAACTAACCAGGTGCTCGTTCTTGCTCCTTTTCGCGTAAATTCTCATTTTACTTACTATTACACACGCGCTGGTGTGCAGTGGGAACAAAGTTTACGCTGAGGCCAACAAGAGCCAGCGCGTGCATTTACTGCATGCGTACCCGTTATAAAGGCACGTGCAGACAGGCTTTAACGCTGATGTTGGTGTATCTATACCGTTTTATCTGCGGAGGAGAACGAGTAACACTTCCTGTACGACTAGGTTTATTTTCATCACCAAGCGGTGTAGCTGCACTGTGCGTAGCAAATTACCTCGTGGAAACCACGCGAGCGATGCGCGCTTTCAAGACGCCAAGCACTAGTCTAACTGGAACAAGCTGCAGATGTTGTGTGTGATATCGCCAGCGAACCAGCATACTGACAGTACGTATACCAAGCACTTGCCATGTTTCCTGTACTATCTTATACAGCGTGCTGGCAGTTGAATCTCCTGTGCTTGTACCTTTAATACCTTTACGGTAAAACAGGATTAGCATCCAGAGTAGCAACGGTGCGCACAGCGCCCAGCACTAGTTTTTTGATTCAGCCACAAAGTCACGCCAGGCAATAGTTTGCCACTTCAGATCCATGCAGTGCACACCGGCCAGTCCCATAAAGTCTGAACCCAGAGTATTATTAGCACCGCAGTGCTTTAACTGGCTGCAGTTGAATACAATATAGTAGAAGGAGATTACGCTCCTTCCAATAGCGGTGGGCGGGCGTGGATATCACCTCGCCTATAAACAGCATCGTACAGAGTTGAATCTGCACGCGCCACCTTGATGGGGCCAAGGACTATCTCTACGAACGCGCTTCGTAAACGAGTCCTCTTACTAGGCGGACCAGACCGTCGCCCCTTCATTAGCGAGCATCGAAGGTCATTTCACGCGCACTTGGCTCTGGGTCGTCAACACTTCTCCCCCTTCCCCGGCAGTGCCATAAGGACGTCGCCTGCCGTTCGCGCCTGTTCCGACAATTGCGAATGCCTCGTGCGCCTGTCGGCGCGTGCATGGTTACAAGACTACACTAGACGGCTTTAAGTTTTCAAAAATTAAAATTAATTTTTTTTCGTAAAACAGCAACAACAAATTTAATAAAGTAAATATTAACAAGATAGATATAATTGATTTTTAAAAAACAAAGTATTAAAATTATAATATTTTCACAGGGTTCTAGCGTAATGCACAGTCAACTAATTTCAAATTTAAAAAATCGAATTTATAAGATGAAAGTATGATTCGGGTCTGGCCTACAGTACGTTTGATTTAGCTAACAATTATTTAGATTGGAATAATTAAATATTTTTATATACCTTATCTTGTATGGAAAATTACATCCTTAAATTCGTAAATAAGTATACACACTGGCGATTCGCGCACTCTTGCAGGGGAAGTGCAAGAGGGGGTTTCTATGCAAACGGAGGTTTTTTCTAGTAAATTCATACACTTATTAGAAATCCATGTTTTTAAGAAATGTTTATTAAAATAGTTTTTTACAAAATAATTTTTTACTAAAATAATCTTTATGAAATCTTGTTATTAAAATTATTTCTAGGGTTACGGGTAGCTGTAATTGACAACCGTGGGTTGGGAGCAGCGAGGGGGGTGATGAACGGGGCCGCCAGCCGCGCCTACCAAGATGGCGGACGGATCCTGGATCCTATCCCGGATCCAGTTGCCACAGAACTAAATAACCTATCTACTTTTGTAACATGAAAAAAGAGGGATAGTGCTCCCGGAAAGAAGAGATTCCTTGAACATTATGGACACCAACTAGACAAGGTGGTTACAATAAAGGTTCCCAAAACATCTTATGGAGCAGAAAGGTAGTTTTTATGAATAATAAAATGTTTATTATAATTTACGCTGTTTGTAAATTTTCCAGATGAAATTTTTTTCACGTTCTATACTGTAATCTCAGATGGAATTAATACGCTCACTGCATTCTGACAGAATTTATAAAAAAAATAAAGTGTAGCTCAATTACTGAAAGAGATATCCACCCCTGAAAGCCAAATTTATAAATTGAATTTTTGAAAAATATCACAAACCATATGAAATTAAATTACAATTCGCGGTACAGTGTTTTACATTATCGAGATCATCAAACCTTGAACGAACTCTTGTTAGCACCTCCCACCGCAATGAAAATAATAGTGGTAATAACCATCTTACTGCAGAAAACATTTTTACCGTCAGGTTATGGAAGTTTGTAGCCGGTTTAACTGAATAGTAAGACCCAATAAACAAAAAAAAAAATGGTCCTCCTGTTGTTAACGCTACAGGACCCACTATTTTTGTTTAAAACGCACATAAATGTTTCAGCGGCAGCGATAAAATGCCTGGCAAGTAGGCAATACCAGTACTTATTGCGGGAAATCGCACATAGTCACCAGTAACAAATAGGCAGCAAATAAACAACTTCCTTACTGTAAGCTGATTAATGTGGGCATAATTTGTTTACATTAAGGGGTCCGTCTAGCTGGCCCTTGAACTGCGTAGCAGCATGTTTGAAACAGGTTTTTTGACGAACGTAGTAAACACGTCCCCACTATGTTACCCCACTACCTTACGAAAATAAATCATACCCCAGACGAGGACGGAATGGTACTTTAAAGTTGGCACGCATGCTGTAAATATTATTTTGGAGCCTTCCGGCATCGTTAAAACGTCTTTTTCAAATTGCAGTGTCTGAAAACGTACTACCGAGAAAAGAGCGAAACTATGATAGGAACCTTTATTGGACCTTGCTACAGTATTTCCACCAATAAAATGATACGATTGCCGCTTAAAGTCCCATAAGTACACGCAGCACGACGAGAACACTGCATATAACAATTGCACCCCAGTTCAGAGCCCTGCACGTAGCGGCGATGGCGCACTTGATGCGCGTGTCCGTGTAGCCCTTATCGTTAAGCGTTGTCCCCCGCCGTCTGTCGCAGAGGATACAGCAGCGTGCCAAGACCAGCACAGCGTCCAGTATACGAAATTATATTTTACATAGCCAATGACAGTCATAATCTGGCCAATGAGGTCCTCCGCAGTGTTTACAAATGTCTGGTAAGCACGTGTTTTTAGATGGTCCCATAGGAAACACTCCGTTGGGGACGATTCAGGTGATATCGGCGGTCTTGCTACAGGACCCAAGCACGGTTAACCCAACAACCTAGATAGGCGGTGTCAAAGTGCCTTTGACAGTGTCGACTATAGTGAGGCGGGGCACCATTGTACTCGTACCAAATTGTCTGATGGATGGTCATCGAAACCTGTTCTCGTAACTGAAGGTTGTAATGCTTAATAAGCCGGCAACAAACTTCCACAAAAACTTACTAAAAATTGTGTATGCAATAAGAGGGTGGCCAACCCTAATATTTTCATTGAGGTGAGATGTATTGACAAAGGTTTGTTTGTGTTGAAGATCTCGATATTACTAAACACTGTTCCGTACATTGTAATTTAATTTCAGTTGTTTCTAATATTTGTAAAATTATAATTTATAAAAGCGATTTTCAAGGGCGGATATCTTCCTAGAAAATTGAGCTAGGCTATAAGTGGGATTTCATTAAGTAACCAGCTACCGAAATATTTCCGTAAGTAACCAGCTCCCGAAATATTTCCTGTGTGTTTCCGAACAAAATACATGCATACATGTATAAATGCATGCATGAATACATGCATATGTAGAAACACACATTGAAATAATGTGTTTACTCAGAAAGGCGAAAGTACATTGTTAACACAAGTAAAAATATAAATAAACGCATTACTTTGCAGAATTGTCGCATTTGCACATCTAGCAAATTAATAGAGTTCTCCTGTTACGGCTGAGGAACCCTCGAAATATGCATTCACATGCATGAAATTTGTGTTTCGTAGCTTGGAATGCTTGACTTCGTGTCTGACCCATTAAATGGCAGAGTAACGGTTCTGTATATCACTAAAGCAGTTTGAACCATAGAAATAAAATGTGATAGAGTGCGCATGAGGTTGTGCAGCGTTCACTATCCGTGTTCCAGCACTGGACTGTTCTTTTACCAAAAGCGCTAACAAAGACAACGTGAAAAGGGTTTGAGATTAGAGCACTGTTTATTTAAGTAAAGCCCCAGGCACAATTGGCTGATGGTGTTGGTGGTTGTTGGTTGGTTAGCGACGTATCCCATGGCACAATACACGGTTGGTGCGTAGGTGTAAATTTTTTCGCGATCGAGCCACTAAGTAGCAATAAATCGATAAAAAAAAAAGTAGTATTGTTTTCAATTGGCGAGATTTTGATTGTCTGAAATCAACAGTACTGAGGTAAGCGATAATTGAACATTTGTGTTACAGAAAGATACTGCAAAGTACCAAAATAAAAATAAATAAAATCTTTTACCTAACCAAAACATAAATTTCAAAGGTTTTTATACATTGGGTTTTTAGTATTGAAAACTGCTGGTCGCTGACGAATATCAATACTTTTATTTGCACCTTTACTCTCCTCCATTTCAACCTTTTCATATACTTTTGCCGTCACATTTCCAAACTACAGAACACTTTCTGAGTGGTCGGTTGGTGGTAAAAAGTTCAATATTTTCAACTTTCTACATGACTAACCGCCAACACCAACACCAACACCAACCACCAACCACCAACCACCAACCGCGGGTTGAAATGATTTTACGACCAACCACCAACCGTCTATTGTGCCATCTCACATATACTGCCCTGTACTTCAACTGCTACTAACAACACCAACCACCAACAACCACCAACACCAACACCTATTGTGACAGGTGCTTTAGTGCTTTGAGGTGTTTGTAGACTTCATCTAACCTAGTTTTCATGCAACTATATAATCAAGTTAGTCAAAGCATTTTATTTATATAAAAGAGTGGGTATGTTCATATGCAAATGTAAACAAACAGGTTCATCGCCATTACTGGCAATGTGGCTTTGACAGTTGTATTGATGATGGGCGACTTAATGCCGGAGACATGCGCAGAATACGAAAATATGTCTACCTAATCTTATATATATATATATATATATATATATATACATGCACACACATACACACTAAGTGTTACTAAAAATCACATACGAACTCCGGCAGGTTATTCCTGACGAAAATATAAGTCGAAAATTATGTACCACTTTTCCTTAAAGTGAATATTAAGGGAGCTATGCGCCCTCAAAAATCGAGTTTTGAAATGATTTTCGTTACAAATATCTGGCACTACTTGAGATTAAGCAATAAATATGTAAACAGTGTTTTGTACAATGGAGATCTTACACCTGCTACAATGCAGTTGGTAATATCATCCCACTTCATAAGTAAAATAGGGGTTGCCATCTCGTGTATTTTTACGAATCAGCACACTTATTTTCCTAGTGAGGGGGGGGGTGATAATACTGTTACAAGACGCCTGAGGGGCGTATCCGAGATCGTGGGGGATAGAGGTCTTAATAAAAATAAAAGTACTAAATGTGATTTTTTATTTATTCACACAGATATTATTTTCAGCATTAATATATCTATCTCCAATATAACTCTTTTTATTTCTCATCGAGCACAGTTTTTAATGTAAATTTAGCTATAATTAACGTCCTTCTTAATTTCTGTGTTTGATAATAGTCGATTAACTCATACTCATCATTTACACGCTTTCAGTCTGTGTTGCCATGATTTGTAATGCATTTCATTCGCGCATCCAGTTCAATAGTCCAGCCTGCCAGTCGCACTATTCGCTGCGCCGATGCTCGCAGTAGCAGATTTTCCTGCCGCTGGTTACTTCTCTCGCCACTCGTTTCTCTTCTCGCTCGTCATTTATCGCTAAAACTCCAGCCACTCATCCACTCATCAACTACCGCGGCTCGGAGGACCGTCGCACATTTATACTCGCTGGCCTTGACCTGGAAAATTCGACGCACCCCGAGTCACGCAGAGAGAAACAAGGGCAGTAAACCACTAGAAAATTATTCAAACAAACGCGGAAATTCAATCTGCTGAAGGCCAGGAGCGCGTGCCGTAAAGGGATTATCGTGGCGGTACGTTTTGCGTAACAACATACGCACGTCTTGGATTATCGCTCGCCTGTTATTCAAACATCACTTGTGACTCGCCGAGCACTATCATATATAAACTATGTCCTCCTCTTCCGATCGCTCGCGCGGGACAACCCAGCGATTGCGAAACAATACAAACCCCATTTTCACATGTGTAAGATTTGCTTTCTACAAAACTCTATTCGCCGATTTGTTGCTTAATCACAAATAGTTCCTGATGTTTGTAACGAAAATCATTTCAACCTTCAATTTTTGATGTTGTATAGCTCCCTTAATAGTCACTTGAAGTAAAAGTGGTGCATATATTTTCGTCTTGTATTTTCACCAGGAATAACCAGCCGGAGTTTGTCGATGATGTTTAGTAACACGTTGTGTACGTAAATATGTATACCACATACACACAGTCTATGGTTTGACCATGTATTATGATACTGCACCTATTCGCCACGACGATGACTAAGCGTGTATTATTTTTCTTAGGAGTACGCGGGCAGGAATTTTTTTTTCTCTCTCTAGAGTCACATCTTCCACATAGCTGTGTGTTTAAAGTAGAAGAGTTACAGGTGTTCCGTGCACCGCACAGCACAGCGAGGTAACGTGGCTGTGACGCGCGTCGTGACGGAAGCTGCTCCCATCCCTCCTCCACGTGTTAATCTCGTCGGCTGCCGTCATCATCCATCTCGCGGGAACTGCGGAAGGAGGGGGGAGGTGCCTCCATGGGGAGCTCCCTGCAATCCTCGGCTTATTGCGGCCAACCTCCGTCCATTTCTGCACTTACGTCATGGGTACACTCCTTCGAGCAAGCTTTCACCACCCCACCTAGAGCACACACGCTACTTAAGGATATAAAAGCACCAAAAATTATTTTCTAAATTTTTAAGTTATTTTATAACTCTGGTGTTACATCAAATAGTATTCTGATAAAAATAAAAAATATTAAAAAAACACATAAAATTAATCTACAAAAAAAATTACAGAAATTATGGGAACTGGAATTTTTTTTAATGGAAATTTGAAAATTTTAGATAATTAACAGGTTTGACTACGTTTAAAATTACATTTTGATACCATTTAAATAAGATAAAGAAATTGCATGGGAATTCTTTTAAGTGGTTCAACCACAATTTATTTTAGGTTTTGCAATAATAATAAAGATTCGAAACAGCTAGAAGATAAATCCTAATCGAAGGTCAAAAAAATGCCAGACTTCAAATAAATTCATATTTTACATGTTTTAAGATGTAGCCAGTAAAAGCCCATGACCTCACAAGTAATACTCTGCAATTCGCTGTAAGGCGCAAGATTGTTGTTCACTCTACCATCGCGTCGATGTTTCTTAATCTGTATTATTCACGTACAAGGAATACTCGGAGCCATAAACTTGCAACCAAAATAACTATGAGTAAATGGTGACAATAACTTGTTTAACTTACTGCTTTCTGATTATAAAATTATGTCATTTACTTTTCTGTGTTATACTGATACAATAAGAATTATTTTAATGTCGAAAACGCAAGCGGCTCCGTTTTTGAACATGTAAAAATTAAATTTTCCCTTAAATAATTGGTCCAATAAACCGTCGGAAACTAAAGAGTCTTGACTTACATAAACGTACTGACTGGCCATAAATATCTCGTGGGTTCAGTCACATTACAGCTGCAGTGGGAATGGGTTATTTTTTCCAAGTGGTTTTCTAACTCCATTCAAGCTAGTGTAAGTGCACTTTCCTTTTATGCTCCTTCCCAGCAAAAATTAGTAAAGATTTATTACTAATTTTCATCTTAGGCGATTCTGATTCAGAGAGTTAGCTATTTCTATGCCAATCGGCAGTGAAATGTGACTAAATTTGTTGATACGCTCATTTATAGCACGCGCGAAGGTATGGAAACAATAGGTGTAGGTGGAGTGCGAGTATAACTGAGGAAATTTTTACTGTACGCAATAAACATTATTTTACTTACAGAAAAGTTTAATTATTACGTTTCTTAAAATTAATCACGTAATCAATAACGCGGCATAGGTATCAACTGGCTATTAATGTTTGTATTACTAGGATGTGTAAACACCTTAACTTTAATAGCCATATTTTAAAAGATTTCACCCTGAAAAAATACATTAACTGATAAAAAGTACACGGACATCCTTCTATAAATGAAAACTCGCGCCTAGATGTCACTACAACCGCCACTGCCGCTATAAAAAAATCATAGGGCTGTATCAGTGGCGCCGACTTGAGTTAGGTATTGGGGGTCAAGAATTAAAATGTATTTGTTATAAAAGAACACCGATCTCCCCAATAAAGTGGGAGGTCCGGGGTTTATCTTCAGGAAAATATGGATTTCGCGATGAAAAATTGTGCTTTTTAAGAATTTGTGATACCTAAACATTAAATATACCGTTCGCAGAAATTGTAATATTTTTAAAAATAAAATTTGTTTCAGTCAACATATGATATGAAGGTACCTTCTTCAAACCGAGAGCCTTGCTATCTCAAAAACAGTATTAATATACTATCAGGAGAAATACAATGTGAATTTTACACACTGCGAATTAAATACTTATTACCATGTATGGTAGTGCCTTTCCGAAACATTTTTATGCATAACAAATTTCTATATTAAAGACGTATATGAGGTAAAGGGGGAAAACAAATCAAATATTTTTGTGGCCACTATTCTGCTTGTACTAGAGTATTCCCATCTTAACACGACAAAATTAGCACAACGATAGAACTTACCTTTACAGAAGGTATGTACTACTTGTCAGCTTAGCCACCAAATGTGGTGCATTAATATTTTTCGTACGGAAATGCAGTTCACTGAAGGAATGTCCACTTTCTTGTCTCATTTCTTGATATTAAGTCATATGTTAACTTATCCAGATCTAATGCCGCAGTAGTCTCCTTGTGGGTATGTGGAAGTCTCACGGAATTTAATCTCAGCTGTACCATCGTTGAACGCAAGTATATCTCAAGTATTTTAAGACCAGAGAAAGACCTTTGTGCTGTTAATGTTGACACGGGAAATTTCATTACAATTTTCAAAACCTTGAAGAGTTCTGAGAGCTAAAATACATTAAGATGACCTTCCTGCTTGGAGTGATAGATATATTCTATATTCTCAACAACGTTTCCTTCATTCTACAGCAAATCATTAAACATCTCTCTGTGAAGCAAAAATACGATCAGGTTCAACATCATCTTTGTAGAATCGCACAATTTCTTCTTTACTTGCAACACTCTCAAGCGAAAACTGCCTCACTTCCATCAAAAATTTGTTGAATGCTCTTTAAAAACAGGAAATGAAACTATTTACAATTCTATCCATGATTTCAAAGAATAGACACCTGTACCTTAGTGCCCTTAAATCAAACTGCTCTGCTGGGTTATGCTGAGAATTGTCATATCATTTGGGAAATCCTTTTCCTCCAAGTAGATGAACATATTTCTGCAGTTTTTTTTATCTTGTTTCAAATCAGATTTCTATGAAACTTAAACTGAAAAATTGAATGCTTGCATTCAGGGTCATAATCAATCTATGGGCCTCTTCTAAGTGCAGAGCACAATTTGCAGTGTATAGCTGACCAAATAATTTGGAAAGTACAGTAAGAGTAAAGAAAAATTAAAGAAATTAATCAGTCTTAAAAATGAGGCAGCTTTAGATCTGATGTTGGTTGAATCACTGTCTGAAATTGGTGTAAAAATTTCCATTAAATCTGTATAATTTGAAAGGACAGATGAAAGTGATTTATATCTTACTATCTGTCTTGTTTGGCATAGTGGTAACACTTAAGATATACAACAGACATCTGGAAGTTGCCTGGAACCCATAGGTGGCCACTTGCAATTATGAAGGAAAATATTAGGGAAAGAAACTGCAGTTGCAACATTCGTCGACAATTTATTCGATATTAATAACGTTAAGCCATCCAAGAATTTTGGAGGGGCAATGTGGCTCTCAGCCTGTCCTGGGTCAATTTTTTTTCTGTTCTCCTAAAGTTGCCCACGTCGACCGTCCGGGATGTGATTGTGAAGTGGAAACGGGAAGGCACAAACAACAAAACCACGGCTGGGTAAGCCACGTGTTGACCGACAAGGATCGTCGAGAATTGAAGAAGGTGGTAAGGTAATATCGCACGTCACCTCGTGATGCGGCGGTGGTAGTGACATCTAGGAGAGAGTTTACGTTTACAGAGCGGTGTGGGGATTCCTTTGATCAGATAGCGTATGTCTGCGAAATATTTCTGTAACATGTTATTCGAAAATAATTTGAAATGCAGACCGTCAGTCGTGTAGTAATATGAGATATTTAACAGCTGGTCAGAATGTAGAAAATATGTAATTATCTGTGGGTCTGTACGTTTAATTTGCTTGTTAGAAGATTATTTGCATGGAAACATTCCTACTTGGGCTTGAAGGTGGACCTCGAACAGCTTGGCTCCCTTCTACGTACGTCGTGCACGCGCACATTTCCTGTCAGTATGTCGTGCAAAGGCAACAATAGATGATGGAGAACTGATGTACGATATGGCCTTACCTTACGTTAAAATTAAGCTTATCCTCTCATCAATTAGTTAAAAAAAGTTATAAAATATTTTTTTGTTTAAATTTAATGTCATTGCACTGTTTCTGGCGAGTACTTTCATTTCAAACTACATCTCCGAATAAAGCGTAATTATGAAACAAGGTCTTTTATTGGTGTTTTCTTATATTTTAAAGTATATAATACATTAAAATCACACATTGAGTAAGTAAAATTAAACAGCCATAGTTTACAATCGTGTATAGGATGTTCCAGCAACCCCTCAAATCATTCACTTCTTAAATTAGTGCCTTATATTAAAATCCTGAGCGCTAAAGTGTGCCGTTACAATTTTTTTCTTCTAAAGAGAGCCAAATACCAATAAATAACTGAAGCAAGTAATTATGTACCCAACAACAACGCTGATACAGATACTTTATTTTTTTTTATGCACAGAGGCTAATATGGATCTTACTGTAGTAGGAGGAGCACATGCGCCAGTATTTGCTGTAATGGGAATGGAAAACCACTTCCGCCCGGAAAACCATCTCCTGTGCAGCAAGTCGCGGTCAAACAAACAACCTCGAGACCGTACGAGACACTTATGGCTTAACCGAACACGCTCGGCAGCACGCATGCGTAAGAAGTATGAGAATGAATAACAAAGGAAAGGCAATTTACATATGACATCTTTATTTGCACAGATGTTCAACAAATACACATTTAACTTTTTTACACAGTCCCCCCCCCCNATGCACTTGTGCTAGCTTTCATAGAACTTCTCCATCCCTTCCGAAAAGACGCGTTGCGGTTGCTCTAGAAGCAATGTCTGCACCGCTTCCTGGACATTATCAACCGAGCTGAACCTGCAACCTCGCCACTCTTCCTTCAATGGTCCGAAAGTGTGATACCCGGACGGCGCCAGATACCTCTGAATATGATCTTCCATAGCGAGATGTTAACAGGCGATCGGGTTTTCATAAGTCACACTTGTTCTCCCAGTTTCAAAGCGTTTTACGCGCTCGTACATCTGTGTCAACATAACGGCGATGGAGTTCCGCAGGTCTGACTCCCTCCGCCCTCGACGCATTGTTCCTCGATGGAGCAATCGCCGAGTGTAGCGTCGATACATCTGACCCCGTTGTCGCCTGCCACCCGACTGTGCGATGTGGTGCAATGCAGCTCGCGGCCGCAGCTACCCGTCATCCCATGCGCACGTGTTGTGCGTCAGCACCTCCCTGTTGTTGTGCTATCTGAAGAATGCCTTTTTGCTTTTAGATTCGACCCCGCATATGCCTACGTGCTTGGTGGCAGTGGGCACAGACAAGTCGAGTTTTTAAATACAGGAGTTAATACATTCTTGAATAGAATATTTAAAACTGTAGTTCAATATCTACGCACGAAGTTCCGTGGCTAATCTACACTCGCACGTGCACGAAATGATTTAAGATGCACATATTTCAGAAATGTCTTGTGATCTAAACATAGCAAAAGAAAAACTTTTCAGCCTGCAGGCGTTTACCAAAGAAATACTCACTTAACATACTTGTAACCAAGACTTGCTAAGAATGGGAATGGTAGTCATCACTGTTTATGAAATTCGAGTCAATGTTAGCAGCAGTTAGACGAAATTTCCTGTAAATTAGTTCAGGCAAATAACCCTATTTATCATAATTATATTTTAATAAATTGTGTACTACACGAACAGAGATGTAATGTTCTAGGTTCAACGTCTTACAGCAGGGCACTGCACTGTCGCGAAATGCAGAACTTAAAACATCAAAAGTTTATGGAGGGGGCATCTCGCCAACGCGTTCCATCCCTGACGCCATTTACAGTTCGCTCCCCCCCAGTTCTGGATTCTTTGTCCCCAGCCGGCGGTAATGCACCTCCGCGCCTCATGACTTCTCCTTTTCCCCCACCCCCTCCCCTGTTACGACCAACCCTTTTTTTCTCCGTCTTCCCCGCCCATTCGACTAACTCGAAGTACCGAGGGAGAAGAGAAAAAAATATATATACTCGGCCGGTCCTTTGCCGTGGCCTGTCTTGTGCTTTTAGTCTGGGAATGTACCAGGCAAGCTGCGTCCTTCTCCCCCGCTCTTTTACTCCATTCGTCTGTGTACTTACCTGTCCTTTTCTCGTCCCCTCTTCTTTTTGCGAACAAATTCTATGATCCAACAAAGAAATTCCTCCCTTTACCATCCCCTCACGCGCTCTTTTGGGGTATACAATTCTTGAAACAAAAATTCATATTTTCTACAACTACTGAAATTGTACAGATTTTGCAGTGTAATGGAATGAAAGCGCCGTCATAAAAGGGGGAAATACTTATTTAGTAAGATAAGTTTACAAAAACCCGCCTATATTATTTTGTAATGCAAATTTTCATACCCAAATGTACGAGTATAATTCAAAGATTATGACAATTACAAAATAAAACGTGGCCAATGAAGAGCCAGAATTTTGTGGAAAGATATCATTTTTATATTTTACAAACGAATTCTTTACTGAGATTGATTTAAACCCGACTACCGGACTCCTGAGAAGCAACAAACAGCGGATTCTGAAAGACGTGAAAGGTGTTAAGAGAACAAGGGATTATGATCGAAATATAAAACACCACTGACAAGTACAAAATGAAATCACTGTGACAAACCCTGGCTGAGAGTAAACTAACAATATCTGATTTTATTATACTCAATGTATTTTCAGGTTCACATATTTTTCTTTTCTTCCAAAGTACTTTAATTATTAATTTATTTGTCATGCGTTGTTTGCGCGGTTACGGATATCTCAATAACTCAATAAATAAATAAGTAAATAAATATTCCTGGAACACGACTTTTTGTCACAAATGGTACAAATAAATTATCTAAGCCCTTATGGTTTTGCTTTTATCATATTTAATGTATTCAATGAAAAAGGTGCCGCAAAAATGGTTTAAAAAAAAAGCATTTTACAGCTTGCCAGTGCAGTTTACCTAAAAGGTAGAAGAAAACTATCCATGTGGACGTAGTTTGGTCAGTGGGGTTTCATCGCGTATCATGGAGTCCTACTGTTAGAGATCTAATTTGTATAGTACATCGCACCGACGGAAACAATGAACGCCTTGTGCGTAAGAGCGATGAGGCGCTACGCGTGCGTGTTAGTGTCGGCCGTATAGCTCCCTTGCTTCTTGCTTCTGTGCACTAAACGCGTAAAAAAGCTCCCGTGAGCATGTACTCTTGGGTCTACAACTCGAACTTCACAATAACAATTTTGTATGCAAAACATAATTATTTTAAGCTATCTGAAGATAGTATTTGAAAATTGACTGTGGCTCTACAGTATGTCTTGGGGCTGCTGGGACTGCTTACATACTCAGCAAGGCTAATATTATATCTAAAATAGAAAAACATTCACGACTTACCCGGGATTCGAACCCGGTACATCGTCCTCAAATTCCTTGAATACGGAGCCGCGGTGTCTGAGCGGTTAGACTGCTCGTCTCCCACCAAGGCGAACCGTGTTCAATCCCCGGCCGGGTCACTCCCGGATTTTCGCAAGTGGGAATCGTGACGAACGATGCCGCATGTCGATGGATTTTCTCGGAGATCTCCCGTTTCCCCCACCCTTGCGTTCCAGCGCTGTTACATTCTCACCTCATTTCACCCTCGTCGGCTCTCAAGACCTCGTTGTTAAGAGCCGCCCAAACCTCTCAACTCAACTCCTTGGCGACCTCAACCACGGAGGTTGTCCGCCTTCAGAAAAAGGTGTCTGAACTAATTAGACACAATTTTCAACGTGGGATGTCATCTGTAGAGTATGGGAAAATTCGCAATGTTTAGCGATTTGTATACGCGAAGGCAATATTTCAAAGTCCTATGAATACTCATTCAATGAGCGCTACCTCTGTCTCGATCTGGTTGTCATTTCTTGGTAAGACGTGTCACATGAACACTGCAACCAACACGAAGAAAGTAATGAAAACCGAGGGGCCAATTCTGTACAAATAATAATTTGCGAATGTGAAATATCACATGTTAACGAGTAGTTACACTAGCCTTTCCTTCTTTACGGAGAACTGGAGCGAGATCCAAAGAACATAAAGTGGATTTCTCATGCGGAATACAACAGCGTTGAAAGAAACGAGTCCAAATTTCCACCGTTGCTAACTGTTCATCTGCCATGCACCGGTGACTCATGCACGTCATTTCAGGAGTGCGATGTAACAACCTGATGGGACATGAATTCAAGACGGCATGAATAGCCGTCGAAGTTAGCTAGCATTTCAGACGTCATGTTTCGGACGTAAAGGGACACGTCCCTTCGCAAAATCCACAAAAAAAAAAAAAGGAGATACCTCGCATGAAACACTATTTATCTCAAAGAAGATCACATTGACAACGTCTGCAGGGAATAGGGAATCGCAAACCACAATGAATTAGGCATATACAGTATGATTTATTAATTATTTAAGCTCTCAAGAGTAAATATATTAAATAATTCAACTATTGACATTTACTCTGGATTACAGACGTTTAATTACCGGGCTACTAACACAAAACTCAAGTTTCAATGATATATTATTGTTGTAACATAACTAAAGGCTGTTCACGATAAAATGAGCACTTTTGAAATCAACCTTGGAAAAAAGTCACTGCCCCTGCCTGCATATATTTTAACGGGCTCACTGAGTGACATGAGCCCAGTAAAGTTTGTAACGTTGGATATAGAAAGTAGTTCCATATCTTAACGTCAAATAAAAAGTGTTAAGGTAACCATCTGTGATAACTTAAATTATATATTTCGCTTTCTGTTTTTTTTAATTCATCAAAGTGTAAAAAATGAGCTTATTTGTGAAATATTTATTTTTCTAATAATTTCACAATTTCACTTGACCGACGCATGAATAAAGTGATGAGGCATATGGTAATGTTAATTGCACAGAAGGCGGAAAAATACACAACGTGCACACACGTAGATCTTAAGCAGGGCTTTCAAAAGTGCTCATTTTACCGTCAACAACCTATATAAGAAAACATGATTTAATAGGTGGATGCGTTATCCATGTCCGTGCCCGCTAAAACTTCACGTACAAGTGTCAAACGTCGAGAGGTTTTGGTTTTGAGCGCCGGTGAGGGTTAAATGATGTGAAGACGTAGCAGCGGCGGAACGCAAGAGCTGGAGAAACGAGAGTGCCCCGAGAAAACCAGCCGGGAATCGAACCCGGTTCACTTTGGTGGGAGGCGAGTAGTCTGACCACTACACCACCACGACCCCTAAGTGGCAAGACAATTGGTACAGTGATGTTTTGCGACCAGCCACCGAGATTACGCGATTTTTAAAAGCACCGCGTAAGTTACTAACTATTTTCGAACCCATTATAATTTTGTACTGTGCCGTTTCCTTTGGTTTCTTTTTAAGGCAACAAAGAGAGCAAAATCTAAACTTTAATAATATAAATAGAACTAGATAATGCTGTCACCTCTGAAAGTACAGTAATATGTTTTATTTACTTTTATGCTACATTAAATTAACGTACACGTCTTACAATTACTAATATTTTGATTAGTCGTTAATACAGCATTTAAATTACACAGTGGGTTATATGAGTATATGTCAGACTGATTAGGCGACTTCTAGTAAAAAAGTAATTGTAGTTACCCAAGTAGCAAAAGTCAGTTGGTACACTTGTGCAAATCTGCTTGTACACGAGCGACCCACAAATATTTCCATTATCAGTTAACAATTAGTCAACCATTGTTAATGCACCCGCAGATGCTTGTGGCCTACATACATGATGCATCTTGACTGTTGTTTGCAGTTGGCAATATCTAGGCCACTGTTCAGATAACGTCCACCTAACAAAATACAATCAGCCCACAAGTGACCCGCCGCTTCTGCGGTACCAACTGTACCCCAAACATGTCAGCACCATCAGTGCGCCACGTGTGGCAGCAGTGGCTCACTCCACTTATCGTCAGCCAACTGTTGGCACGCCACTTGTGACCCACACACAAGCAGCTCTCCGTGCATTTTCAAAACAAAAAAATTATTATGTTTCACCCAAATTAAATTTATGTATTTACTATATTCGTAAATGTTATCTTCACAATTAGCACATTTCTTTGGAAGAACATGGAATCGAACTCACAAATTTTTCGATCACAGTCTAAGAGTGCTAACAACTACTCTAACATGTATTCACGTAAAACCTTTAAAGTGAATAGTAAATATTTTCTACAAATACAAGTTGCATATTAGTTTTGCTATAGACACAATTAATGTTAGTATCACAACTCAATACTTGGATTCCTGAGTTTTGTTTTAGTTTCGGGCCACTTTCATGTAAAATTTAAAATGCAAAATAACCAATTTTTTTACGTGTTACGCTTTGCAGGTTTCCAGTTTAAAAACAATTTTTTTCCTTTTAATAGACATGTTACATGATAATTTTAGTTCATATGTCCATTAAATAAAAAAAATCAATTAAATTCACATATGCTATTTGCTACTGTACAACAACATATACTCGGCATGCTACAAATGGCACATAAGCTTGTCGATAATGTTTCTTCAATAACGAGGAACAGTTGGTATACCACAAAAGGGCCGTAAGTATGCTGCTATTATGTCCCCAGCAGGAAGCAACATTGGGCATACCATACTTGCCTCATTATCAGGCTACTAATACATCCGCGGCAGTGAGTAACAGTTGGTGTACTATGAGTGACCGACACTTTTGCTGCTTGTATATCCCCAGCAGTAAACAACAGTTGGCATGCCGTAAATGGCCCATAAATATGCTGCTAATATTTTCCCAACAGTCAATAACAATTAGCATTTCTTTTATCATCTGCTTGTGGGGCGTCTGTTGAAATCTAACAATCATTGTGAGAGCATTGGCCCATATTACGATTATTTAAATAATTACTGTCGCACTTTTGTTTATATGACCTGATTGTCAAACATATAAGAAATTCTGAGTCATAAACGCGAACATTTGCCACCACTGCCAACAGTTATGTTGGCCAACTGTTAACTGCTTGTTGTTTGCTACATGAGTAGGTTTTAGTTTTAAATGACCGAGTTTTGTTGTAATGCGGTAGCACGTTTAACTCACATTCAAATCGTCGCGACTTCAATTCCAGCCTACTTTTTTGGGTTGATATTACATAAGTGATCTTACAACCACATTTCAAGCAAAAGTTAACGCAGTTCTTCAATATGCACCTCTCCCTTGCGTCAGTCACACACGTGTTTGAGCTATATATGTCACACTACTACGACCATGGAGAATCATTCACAGGCTTGCAGAGTTCCGGAAGTAAGTGCGAGGCCACAGTACTCTCATTTGCAAAAATTACGAAAAAAAAACACTTAAATTCAACACAAAGACAGAATACACTGTTCGTTCTGGATTGAGAATGGTATCACGTAATGCTCCCTAGCTCTCTGTTCAAGTGGTATCTATGTAGGCCGCAATACGGCGCTGCAAACACTACCAGTGGCCGGTAGTACATAGTGCTGCAGCTGGCGGAAACAACGGAGCAGGTAGTGTGCGTGTTATTTAAGGTGAAATTCGGTGTGTTATCCACCGCAATGGCTTGACGCACCCACGTCAACGATTTTATGCGAGGGGATAGAGGAGAGCCAAAATCTATTTATTGCGTCCCAAGCCCGGCATGTCTCACAGAGCATCATTTTTAGGGCATGGCAGAGGTTACGACAGAGTGAGACAGTCTGTCCTTCAGCAGTGAACTTCCAAGGAGTATGATGCCACGACGAGATCGTTATTTGGCGAACTGCCGGGCGGTGTGGTAGCAGCAAAGTAGACAACTGTGCTAGGGACCTGACACCAATCACAGAGGCGAGTAGTCACAGGTAAACTGTATTACCTACGCTTGTTTAATTGAAACCGTATACCAGGAAGCTGTGAGAAGCATTTCATTTACGCCAGCCCAAAAAATTGCCCGGTTAAAAGGGTGTATGTATAAAAAGGGGCGTGAACCAGGAAACAATAGGACTGTGTCATGTTGACGGACGAGTCTATCTGTGATTCCCGGCGTGTTTGCATATGACAATATCGGCGAAATATATATATAAATCCAGCTAACATCCTTCAAGAAGACAATTATGCAGATGACGGTATCTCGGTATGAAACAGCACCATGTTGGGTCCGCGTAAACCCTCCCGTGTATCAAATCGAGGATCTGTAACAGGCCAGGCTATCCTCCAACAGAACGTCATGCTTTCCAGTGTTGCGATAGACGCACATTTCCTGTTTACGGATGGCAAAGCCCACCCACGTACTGCATTAATGGGCGATGACCGTTAGTCGCTGTCCAGGGTTGACTGCACACCATACTGACTTTTTACCACGTCACCCCATGTAGGTGGTGGTGCTGGACGTCACGTGGCCTACCACTGCGAGCCAGAGTTTTTAGTGTAGTGTGAGAAAAAATATGTTATGTGCTGTTGAACTTATCCCATCACTACCAGTGTAATATACCTGGGATGTGGTACAGAAAGTTGATTTAATGTTCTAATATAGGTTGTCAGGTAATTCGCGGATACGGACTGCACCACACGAATCTATGGTCAAAACTAAGTAGAAAATACTCTTACGTAAAAATACATTAGACGTTTAGTTTACTATAAAAACGCCATGAAAGTTCCAAAAACCTTTGTAGCAAACACGTGGTATTCAAATTAGATAAGGGCGAGGTGATGTGGCGATGCTGCAATAAATGTTTCGTCGTAAAACATACCGCAAGGGAAAGAGCCGAACTTAATAGTGCAAAAGAGGCCATGGAGTTCACATGCAGTGATTACTGGGACATGGCAATGGCTATGGGTGCATCCAGCGACCGAGCTCCATGCATGCTGCTTACATCCAGCATGCGAAAAAGTGCATTGCTATGGGCAGAGCAAACTTCGAAGACCTGTTATGACGTTTCGATGTTTTGTATGCTGATGATGTACGCTAAGCTTCACATGGAGTAAAAGTCATTTTATCTGCTTTAATGTAATTTTTGTCGTAACCTAAGGCCCTTACGCATTTTTACCAAAGAATATTTTCTACTTAGTTTTGACCATAGATTCGTGTGGTGCAATCCGTATTCGAGAATTACCTGACAACTTGTATGCAAACGGCAGAAAACCACATACGATAAGGGAATGGCCTCGCGTGGAAGACATCATTCGTTTTTCAGGCTATATCCTGCAGTCTCATACACGCCTGCTGCCAGCAACTTCTAATACAAACACATTTTTATTGGTCTAGACATGTATAGTCCATTCACGGTTACTTCCTACTTTTCTTAGGCCCTGCTAAAGTTTTACTTCCAGGGTATTTCTTCGCCTCATGCAAACAAAGCTTAACCAAGTCTGGAAAATTACACCAAAGGGACAACGCACCGTATTCGTGCGCAGTCAGAGTAAGAACTATTTCTTACTAGACATTACCAACTCGCCTATTTTATAACTGTTTTCATTAATTTTAATTGCACATTAAATATTATAATTTATAGACAGAATATAAGTAAAAATCGATTTAACCAAAAATACGGCACCTTTATGTCAACAGAATTATAAAACCCTTGAAATATGTTGCATATTTAAGAAACAACCGAACACGTCATACATGGGGTTATTTTTCAAAGGTTCGATTCAAGAATATTGAAGAAACCGCGAAAAGGCTATAACAAATCGTCATACTGATACTTGCATAGTTCCGAACAAAATATTTGTTCGTTGCAACACCTAAAACCATACATTTCTGTGACTGAAGGGGTTAATTTCCGTATAAGTGTAGCTTAGACAAGCTGGGCAGTGAAAAGTGACAGCATTACCGATAGTTGCCCATATTTTCAGCAATAGCTGTTCTCCTACTTAGAGAGCATTTTTTTCGCCCTTATTCAAGGGAAAACCACTGATGTGTGTAACTAGGACGGAATTGCTTTGAGTACAACGCTTTACGAAGTTATTCGATAATGGCATTAGCGGTAGTTTGAGCGAACCCCGTCCTGAGCAGCTTTCGTCCTCTTCCCAAGAACTGAGATGAAAGGTTGACTGTATTAGGGACATTGCTCCGCCTCTCCTCATTCCCGGCCCTTTTGCCAATACTGCCTCGTGGCCCTCGGGCTAACCATTTGACCCCTACAGAAGAGAGGATGTTAGCTAGAAGAGGGATAACGCGCTTAACTTGCTCCCCGAGCGAAATCCTACATCTGTTGTGAAACGAATTCGTCTCTTGTTTAAGACCAAAATTTCGCTCGTAAAATGCGTTTGCAACTATCTTGCCCCCCCCCCCTCCTACTCCTATAAAAAAGAGGCAAAATTAAAGCCACAAACTAATATCTTAAACAGGAGAGAGAACGAACACCAACAACAGTTTCATGCAGGATCTTTGCAGATTATTATGAAAGGTTAGAAACAAAATAAAAAATTATAAAAACAATTTAACGTTTTTTACGTTGAAAAAGTCTCGCAGCTAATCATTATTTTCAAGAAAATCTTGGATGCATTGTGTACAAAACAATGTAATGTTAAATTTCACTTCGCACAATTTAAAGCAATTAATATAATAGATACATTAACGAGACACGAAAGATGCACACATATTAAAGTTGCTATTACATTTACTTTGCGTCCACAGCTCTAATTCAGTACCAGAAAATAACGTATAAGTAAACTTCATCAAAAAAAAAAGTTTTTTTAAATAAAAATCTATGTTTATAAACAAGTAATTTCTAAAGCCTAAAAATATACAGGTTTATGAGTTACAGGTCTAATGTAAGTAAACATGACGCCTCGCCGATGTAGTCATTTTCAATGCAATTCCACTGAGAATACTCTGTTATTAAAACAATAATAAGATTATGGTTTACTACCACACGCTCGTTCCTACTTATGGTATACTAGCTCCGTGATAAGTTCTCACGGGCAGTTCCACGGTCTGTCGTGTTCATTTTCAGGTTTTTGTGTATACTCGGGCAAGGTACGCACACAATATTTCAATCTGCAGAACGATCATTTTCAGTTAGTGTGTGGTTTTTTTTTTGTAATGTATAAGCGGGTAAAAAGGGGGGGGGGGAATCCCGTTACCTCCCGCGCCCATTTTCTCAACCACAGCTCTGCACTATCTCATTATGCATCGCATCCGCTCTTCAGGCTGGCGAGAACGACAGTTAAGTCCCTCGAGTAGTGGGGCCTTTTTCAATCAATGCCAGGTTCCTCCAATCCATGTCGACCTTCCTGGAGGCGGGAACAAATTGCATATTTAAATTTGCATATACTCGTGAGTGGCTATTTGCGGTTCACTGATGTCGGTTGGTTACAGTGGATAGGTACTAAAATAAAGCACATGGCTCGAATACCAGTACAAGCTCTATAACGATTATAGCTACACCAGTTTTGCCAGACAATTCTCATAAATGTGCGAGCAGGTTGGGTGAGAGTGGTGGTACTGCTCGACAAGATTAAGAGGCTTAGCGGCACGTCGACAGCGGGAACGTTGAAGCCGTAATCATCTCAGCATTCGCCTGGAGAGATTTCGTAAAACCGTGGGAAACCGAAATCACGATGGCCGGACCGGGTTTGAGACCGAGATCCTCCCGAAGGAGAGGCCAATGTATTGCCACTGTGCCACCTCGCTCGATGATAAACAACATACGCGAAACCACGGGAAATATACACCAAATAAAAGTCTTCCTCCCAAGAAGAAACATGTACAGTCGAGTCACATGTAAACTGAAGACTTTTCTAATTACTTGAAATTCGCATTAGTGCAGATACCACTGAGACACGCCGAGGGTGAGCTAAGATCGCGAATGGTTTAGTTATTTCTCATTAAGTAAGTGCATACTGTATGTAATAGTACAGCACTATAATACCACATTTAAACGGTAGGACTAATGCAATAGTGAACCAAAACGATAAAATGTCAGCTAACCGTAAAAACAGTAAAATTGTGCAAAACAACGGAAATGAAATAAGACTTGTGAATAATTAATAATTGCGGCGCAAACATGAACGTAACTATAAATCAAGAATAAGTTGCCCATATAGCTAACAAGCTTACTTTCCTCTACATGGATGCAAATAATTTTTATGACGTTCTTAAATGCTTAGATTGTAGTTATGCTTCGACGTCTCATTGACATCGATATTACTGGAGATGGAATAAGAAGCATGCAACACTAGTGAGACAACTACAAGTCAACATGTGCCTTACCCGGGAATTAAACCCAGAAACCCTCCTACCGTAGACCGGCATGCAAGTAACTGCATTACGGAGGTAGGATTCGGAGCATCAACTTCGGTTGTAATAAGTGTAATGTTTCGGTAGATAGGGTTTACTAATCTGAAATATTTACAGGGCCATCATTTTGAAAAAAAGTTGCTGAGCTACTTAAATCACGTCGGTCGTCTTACATGGCCCACTGTAACGCTTCTTTGTGAGAAATTTGGTGGGAATTAAGTTGATTAGTTCTCGAAATACGGCATGAATGTTCCATTTTCTTACCTGACATTATTTTACAAAAAAGCTGACAAAAACGGCCCTTTATTGTCATATACGATGCTTCTGATGGATACTGTCAGTATACAGAGTTTGGTTGAATTTTGTTTAATTGCTTATTATTTGTAATATACTAATCTAAATAATTTATTATGCCTCCATTAAAAAAAATAGCCTGTAAAACACGTCGTTTTACATGGCCTACCACAGCCCTACTTACATGCAAAATTTTGAGGGAATCGGTTGATTGGTTTCCGAAATATTGCATAAAAGCGCCATTTACTCATGTGGCGCTATCTCCCTAAAATGGCGAACTAAAGAGGATACGTAGTAGCATATTTTATGCTTGTAATAGATACTTTCAGCATACCAAGTTTGGTAGACTGTGGTCAAACAGTATGGTGGATATAGTAAGTAAATGAACCAAAAATATTTTATGGCTATCATTTTGAAAATAAGTTTCCAACCACCCAGTATTGTCTGTGGAACTCGTGCATCGTGCCCTGGTTCCCAGTTCGGCAGATGAGGTTTTTGCTGTTTCCAAAAGCAGACTTGGGCAATAGCGTCCCAGGATTTACTGCCTGCTCGCCTGATTGCACTTCTATGTGAGATGGCGCGTTCAGGAAGACCGTCGAATTAAGGCCTGCCCACGCCATCACAACAGGCTCTAAAACGGCACTCCCCAAAACACTAAATTTACTTAAAATCGTTTACTTTTATAATAGGAATATAGTTTATGAAAACTACAAAAATTGAAGGAATATTTGTAAGTTAAGAAAATCACTTTTGGTACAGTACTACTGTGTGTCAGGTTCAGCGTTTTACAGCCACCGACCATTAATTTCCCAATTGCCCCAGGGTCTCTTCCCTTTTAAAGTAAGTATTTAAATTGCTTTTCACTATTGTGCGACTGTTGATTTTGTGTTCCCATAAACTTCTTCTATTGAATTTACAGAGGTAGTTTTAAGGTTTTCTTCTGTTCCTAGAAAGTATCAGCCTATGCTCTAAAGTTCATTATGCATAAACCCAAGAATTAAACTAATTTATATAAATTAAAATTTTCTAAATATTACCAAATGCTCAAATTTCTTAAAACTTTTCTATTTAAATAGTTTATCTCAAACCATAATTTTTTGACACGTAGCAGCTTAAACAAGTTGATTGGCGATGAATTTACAATTGTAGGATGTGCTGGCTGAGGTCTGAGAGGAAGGAACGCTCAAATATGACTTTAATTAGGAACGGTTACGAAGGTACACGAGTGCTCCAACAAGCTTGGCCACCCAGATCGTCGAAGCTGAGCCGTATGGATCATTGTGCGTGGGGTTGGATGACAGCGCATGTGTACGAACGGCGGCCACAAACACGGGAGGTATTGTTGGATCGTATTCGGTATGCTGCAGAGATTTTCGCGGCCGAGCTGCAGCGAGATGCAAGCACGGTAAATGGGACGAGCTGCGTTCCGTATCGAGCCCATGTTTATCATGAGTGTTACACCACCTCCCTTTCTCTAGGCGGAGATCTGTCACATTAGATTCGAAACATTCGTGACCAGTCATCTTGCACAAATTATAAGGTTCATAACTTTCGACTTATCCTTTGGTACATTAAAGAAACGCGTGTTTAATTTTTAAGTGATTTTACAAAAAATTAACGAATGATGAAAATGTACATAAAACACAGGAACCTCATTATAATTTTATATACCTACATTAGATGTAATCTGCATTGGTACGAACCTATCATCTTGGCACACATTATTACGATTTATCAAATTAAACAAATGTTATACCTAGTAAAACATTATAACAGACTGTTCGCACCTTCAAGCGATTACTGGTCTAATGAGAAGGTCGAATAATGTGTCAGCTTACTACGACTTCAAAAAAAATTAGGTTTCACTGGTATATTTAACGAGCAAATTATTTTAATGTATTTTCTGAGCTTATTTTATACTGCAGGAGCCTGTCAAACGTACCGTGACTGATGGAGATACTGTTTTCCTGTCAAATTTCCAATACTGTGTTAAAAATTTCTGGTAATTTATGCTGAAAAGTATACAGGATTTATGGCAATAAAATGTGAAATAGATAGAAGAAGCAATGCTTGCATTAATTACCCTCCATTAGTTTCAAGTTAAGGCTTTGTAAGTGAGGTACTACCATAAAATACCCTCAATTTGATGGAATCTTGACTTTCATGACAGATGAGGCTAATAAAACCAACGTCCGAATTGTTGCCGAGATTCTGCTCTTTACAGTGGCTACGTGGTACTTTGTGCGATTTACAGCGTGCGACTAAACCAGAATTGCACACTGCGAATTATTTAGGTCGGTTCTAGGATGTCTACGCAACACAGAGGAGCATGGGGTGGGAAGTGTGGAGGGCGATGCATGCGGCGCCCGAGATAAGCTCCCACGTGAGTCATATTTCATAAACACCTGTTCTGAACATCTGGATGTGCAAGAGCGAGCGCGGTGGTACAAATGTCTGGTCTAATGATAAGCTCCCAGGGGATATAACAGGGCAAGCTCAAGGTCACTGAACACCTGTACATCACTGCGGGGAGGTGGGGGGCAGTTGAAGACTGGAGTCCTACTGCATGGCGACATCGGTTCATACTGACAGGAAGCACCTATCTTCGTACATAAATTTTGTGTCTACTAAAGCCATCTGAAATTAATTTATATTCAATGTGCGATAACAGCTTTATGATAAAACAACATTTTATCACAAAATTTATTCCATTGTTGAATGTTCGCGGTTTGAGTGTGCTTACTGTCTTAAATTAAGAGACAATCAAAATATAGACCAAAGAATTACAGTCCGATGGTTTTTCAGTTGAGCAACCCCAATCCGTTCTCCAAGCGATGCCCCAGACGTCTGAAGTGCAGCAGCTCAAATGTCTTTATACACAGATACTGCGCTCAGCAACCAATAACCCTTGTCACTTAGGTCCTCCATCGTTGACAATACATTAAATCAGAAGTTAAGGTGTCAGTGCTTGGAAGGTACCACGCTAAGTAAATTAGTTGTATATAGCCTATCTTAAGTTTATTTACTTGTTTGAGAGCTGTGGCATTTTTTTTTTTTTCATTTTATCACAACAGCTTCAATCAGATAAACAAAAAAAAAAACAGAAACAAACTAAGTTATATTATAAAAGGACAATTTCATCTTGATGTGAGTTGCGTCTAACTGGTTCCTTTTCCTGCCCACTGGATATTGGATTTTTACGTCAATATCAAAAACGGAGAAGCGACAATCCACAAAATACTAAGAAGTGACAGATGTGGCTTTTTCTGTAGAACTTCACACAGCTTTCCTCGACGATGGAAAAGAGTTTTGCAGTGGAGAGAGGGGACTACGAGAAAGTGTTTGACAAGACAGATATTAGACAGGTGTTCGATCCAAGGCAAGAGTGGGTGTTTTGCCAAAGGTGTCAACAATGGCGACATCTTGCTTTTTCATGTTTGGCGCCGGCAGGAGAGCTCTTTTGTTGGGGTTTTTTTTTTTTTTTTTTTTTTTTTTCCGGCTGGGAAATGGCGGGCCGGGAGCCGGGCTGATGGCTAGTGGAGAGGGCGAGGCGAGCTGCAAAAGCGAAGTGGCCGTGAATTGTTGCCGTGTCACCGCCAGATGTCTCCACGGTCTGCGAGGAGGGATCGCGCTCAGCGGGGCATGCTGGCGGGTGCGCCCGCAGCCAGCGCTCGCAGCGGCAGAACACCACAACGTTGACAGTGTCATCTTGCCTGACGGCTTCCACTGCCCACTCCGGGGACGCGCTCGGCTGCCACATTTCTCATGTCTTGCTCCGTGCCCGCTGCTCAAAATAGAAACTACCCAGAGAAGTAATTTTTCCTGGGCCTCCATTACGATAATAAAATGAGAAAACCCAAACTTATCTAACTTTTATACCTCGGGGATAGTAAAGATTAATTACACAACTTCTTGGTTTGACATTCACTTGTCAGGCAATATACTTGGAAAAACACTGTTTCGTATTTACCATACCGTTACCAAATACTTGCTCTTCGAGAATAGTTCACTGCAGGTTTCGTGTCTCTTGACTATTCATTCATAGGTACTTTTCTCGCCGATTTTTAAGAGATACGTTCACATTATTCACTTAAAATAATATGGTCTTCCTGGCATGCCAGTTTTTGATATATAATTTTTTTTTTTCCTCGCGCACGCATGCACATCCCCTTCGTTTTATTTTCGCTCTTTCTCCCATACACACACGCACACACAAACACAAAGCTTCACCAGGTAGTATGCCAAATTAGTACGTACTGAATTGGTAGTTCACGTATAGGGTATCACTTCGACATGAACAAGAATGAGATAATAAGGCACTGAACGACCTAAAGCCACCGTTTTAACGCTGCAATGCACATGGAGTGCACTAGTTTCTCTTAGGTGAAACACTGGCCTGGTCTTATGTGAATGTCTGATGGATAGCCGGGTAGGTCCAGTACAAGTGTGTCCACGTAAGCCTTACTACGTGCAATGAGAATCGTTGAGGCGTAGCGCCTGAGTGTGGCTGGTAGGGTCACCGCTCGATCAACGCATCAAGCCTGGATAACGCCACCCAGCCTACTACGTACGTCGTAGCCTAACTTTTAGGGGCACTGCCACAATTTCATACCTCCAGCGTGTCGAAATGCCTCGCTCCCAAATGTTCTGTTCTCACCGACACAAAAGTAACCCAAAATTGTTAAATTTCTAGTAATGAAGGTTGACAACACAGAAAGGCATACATACGTATACTCAATGTTATATCACTTGGCTAGGGATTGACTGAAAATAGTAAGCATTTCACTCAAATTTATGTTAAAACAATGCATGTGATTTTTGAGACAAAATTAATTAAATAACTCTTACAATTGTAAGCAGAAATAAATTTCGTTTATAGTAACCTGACATAAACAGATTCAAATCATTTTGCAGTTGTCAACAAACACATGCTTCCTGGGTTAGCCACGACAGGCAAAGACTATTAAGATGTCCTACTGGAATAAAATCCAATAAATAATATGACAAATAAGGAGTATTAAAAATTAAATATAAACAAAAATTTTAACCATATTTTTTTTTCATTATACGTGATTTTTTAGTTTCCTGCAAACATCCCTCTCCCTTTCACAAATTATACCTGAAGGTGACTGAAATAGCAGCTGAATAATACAAAAAGTGCCGCAGAGGGATAAAGCCGAAACATGTCAAAGAGGAGGGCGTCTTCAATGTTAGGTAACTGAACAATACCAAATAAATTCACCCTCTGCCGTGTTCACGCGACCTCGGCCAACAAAACATGGTTGCTATAAAGCCAAGTTTTGCTTGACAATGGACCAACCATTTATCACTGGAGTAATAAATATGAAATACACGCCGTTTACGTTTGTAATGAAGGGATAAGACTCCAAGATTATGTAAAACAGTTAAAACCGAAAACGCATTTTGGAATTTAAAAACCAGGAGGGGAGAAAACTACACGAAAATTATCATGGACACATTTAAATACAACTTTCACATTGTTTGTGACTTGTCTGAGCATCAGCAACCAAGGAGGTTTTGCACATCGCTCAAAATATCCCTGTTCATGTCTCGGTGGCATGGTTCATCCTTTTGCACATATTGGGAAAAAATTTTTTTTACATCGAACCCTCCTCTTTGAGCAAATTATAGGATTCTAGTAAAACGATGGTTTCTCCCGTGGATTCCTAGCCTTTGTTTCCATCGCGAACTAGTTTTCACATTATTAAGAAAAATAAGTTTGCCTGAAATAACAACACACAACGAACGCTGCTGAAAAACAAACAGTATATCAGATAAATTTAAAAGAAAAGAATAAACAGGCTGGATGCGATAATTATCTGTTTTTTCACCCACGATGTACCATATTGCCGTATTATAAACAAAATACAGCGTGTAGGAAACAGGGTATGTATAGCGGATGTAATAGATGCATAAATTAATAGAGAACAGTTTTATATTAATTACCGACTGATTTTTAAGTCATTAGCTCACGTTATTATACTTTTACAGAAATTAGCTAGAAAAAATGTCGACGTATCAAACTAGTGATTTCTGTTGAATTGATGCCCCGTTTTGACTGGACACTTCGATAGGGATAAATATCTGAGAAATTATAAATTCTGTGTTTCCATCGTATATATATATATATAACATTAATTGCGATACTGCGGAAACCAGAAAAAATATTTTTTTAAATTTGTGACAACGAATAATGTTAAAATATGTCGGGAATAAGACACCAGAGTGACAAAACTTTTTAAAGCTAACATTTATTTTTAAGCCCATTTTAACACAACTTGATTCTTAAAAATTATTTCGCTATAACGTGCACCTCCTAACATTTTATTTCAACATAATTTATATTTCCAGATTTTTAAGGTTTTCCCAATTTCTGTCTAAAGATATGACGCACCATTTAATTATACACAGTGGAGTCACATTTTGACAATTAGCTAACATCAAGAATAACCGCCTTGTGCAGCACAGACAGCAGTTAGACGACATGGTGATGATTCAATAAAGATTCTAAACGGCTGTCAATATATCTGGATCCATGGAGACTACAGTGCGTCTGGCAGATGCTGAAGGATGCGTGGCGGAGGAGCCATTCAGCGAACATGACAATCGAGGTGGTCCCAAAGATACTCGATGTGGTTCAAGTCTGGGGAGTCAAGCCCCCCAAACAACACACAAACTATAATACGCCTACATAAAAGAGCTACGTGTTGATTTTACAATTATATCGATTTTTTACATCCATTGTATGTATATTTGTGTACATCATTGATGAGAATAAAAGATTTTACTAAAAACTATTAACTGATTTTATATATATATAATGTCCAGAGAATATCTGTAGCTCTTTTAGGTGTCGATTTTACATTTATATAGATTTTTACGGCTAGCATATTTGTATGCTATGTTTATCATAGATGAGAATGAAATATCTTACTGAAAGTTATGAACTGATTTATAACATACGTCCATCAAAATTGGACAACCAACAAATACATAAAAATTTAACAAAATTATTTTGTTTGCAAGTAACAGAAGAGATTAATGTTAAATATTGTGTTTTTAAAGTATTAGTCGACTAGAAGTCAGCATGCTGGACTGTCGGCTAAAGGTTATTAGGTTCGCACCCCCCACTCGGCAAGCGAAAGATTTTCAAATAGTATAATGAGTTGAAAAGTGGGTGAAATAAGTACATGTAGAAATAAACTACTATTATTTTTAAAATTTTACAATGAAAAAAGTTAATTTTGCATGGCTATACTGCTTATTGGATGTAGTTGCATTAGCTGTATATATGACGTACATAAAATATATATGGCAACATTTATATATATTATTTAAATACTATGGCGGGGCATTTTAACCTGATTTCTACTCCGCATGGACACTATAAATACATATAATGTAAGGATTGAATCTCCATAATATATGTATCGNATAAATACATATAATGTAAGGATTGAATCTCCATAAGATATGTATCGGCCTACTGCAAATTTAATATATGTAAGTGTGCTATGTGGGATATAACCGAGAAGTACTTGGGTGTCTTGACAGTGCTCCTTTAACCACTCTCGTATTTTCTGACCCCATAACGCGTCGCACGGTCCCGCTGGGAGATGTCATCCACCCTACTGAAGACAGTCTACATGTAAAGGATGTGTATGATCTTCAAAGATGGATATATAACCAGATAGGCTGAGAGTGCCTTCCCGAGGAATGAATGGACCCAAAGAATGCCAAGAGATAAGTCCCCAAAACAAAATGCTTGCGCCATGAGTTTGTGTTCTCTCAACAATGGGTGAAGGATGTTTGCTATCTGAGGTTCCTCGCCTGACACGCCAAAACCCAGCCGTCCGATGGAGCAAAAAAACACGACTCGTCAGATAAGGCAACCCTTTGTCATCAGATGATGTACAATTCTGGCACTTTGGTGCAAATCGAGGCTGTTTCGTCCGATGAATCGTCGTCAGCGTGGGTGCAGCGACCAGCCGTCTGGCTTCGGAGCTCTGTTCGCCACAGAGTTCTCTGTACCGTAATTTTACACATAGCACTACATCCAGTAGCCCCCTGGTTCATTTGGGCGGTGAGTTGCTCAACTGTAGAAGGTCCGTGGGCCCTTACAATTCTTCGCAGCCGATGTTCACCTCTCGCATCAGTGGTACAGGCACTCTAAAATCGAAACAGCTTAAACTGCTCCAAATCAGAGAAATCAGTTGCTGGTGTTATCTGAAACAGTGATGTCTACCTATTCCTACGAATTGCACTAGTCTGGCACTTAAACCTCCGTGCATTCCAATGATTCGTCAGTACATAAGATCTCATTAACTGAAGATTCAGTTAAATAATTCTCCCGTATTCAGATTTAGTAGTATTGCGCAGATTTCACGCCGTTTATTCGCAATGGCGCCGTCTGTTCAATTACGATACACTAACCACAGCAGCACGCAAACAGCTCACCAACTGCGTTGTTTCAGAAAGAATGCCACCTTTGGCCCGAAAGCCGATGGTCATCACCTTTTCAGCGTCTGATAAATCGTGCGGTTTTTCCTATGAAAGCAATTATTGTTAATATGTTTGCAGGGGCCCTACATCTCTGAATTTCTCGCGACACGTGCTGTATTTAATTGGCTCCGCGATGCCAACGTCTAATGTTGAGGGTTTTCATAATGTAACACTAAGTGTTGCATCACCTTTTAGTGTCCCCCAGTGTGGCTGCCACAACCAACAGAACCTTCCCGGTTCTGTTGGTTTTATTATTGTTTGGCTGCAATGTATGTGGGTACAGAACACCCGGATGTTGTTCAGGCGAGCCTAAATAGGACCCCGACGACGTGATACTACACACGGCGAGGCGAAAGACGTAGTGCGTGCCCATTAAAGCCTGCGCCACTCCTTCGTGGTCGGCGGACGCAACTAACTTCGCAGATTCATCACCCTCGTGAGCCACGTCTACGCTAATAGCCTTTCACGGCCCCACGATTATTCACGGCAAACGAGGCGAGAAGAAAACGGCGTGGCAAATCCTTGACGTGCGCGCCTTCCACCAGCGGGGCTGGGGATGAATTCAAGCCTCACGAATGCGCACGTATAACAAGCGCCATTAAAATACTTGAAGCAACATTTCTTAGTGATCGCAAGAATTAACGCGTGTGTGTAGTACAGCACCCAGTACGTCTCGAATGTTAAGCAAATGTGCTAGAAAANGTACGTCTCGAATGTTAAGCAAATGTGCTAGAAAAATTTTCTACATATTTTGTCATTTTAGAGCCATGCACTAACGGCTGTAAACATTCCTGCGAGAATATTTTATTCTCATTGTTTTGTGAAGTTCAATAATTATACTACAACCAATACTTGTTACTGTCTACTATTATTTTTACAACTAATACGCGAATCGTAATTCCAAAGCAAAATACTTTGCAACATTTTAATGTCGCTTATTTTTGGTGCTCTTAAAAATAAAAACAGCGAGTAGATAACGGCTTTAACCTTACATCAGTGTGTTGGCTACACTGTACCAGATGTATAGCGTTAACTATTTTCTCTCTTATGGAACGTTTCACCTTTATCGACATAGCTTCTAGTTCAGACTCAAGTAATTTTTTGTTCCTTTATGGCCACGACAACGTTACGTTANCACCTTTATCGACATAGCTTCTAGTTCAGACTCAAGTAATTTTTTGTTCCTTTATGGCCACGACAACGTTACGTTAAGTTAGGTACGCCTATACGTGCCATGAAAGTGTAAAGTAAGAAAGACAAAATGAAGTTACATCCTTGCTTTTACATTGGAAGGACAAGGATAAGAACTGAAAGACGAACCTGTTTTAATTTACTATAATTGTTCTGGATAGAACTAGGACTTCGTTTGGGTTTACTTTCTTTGTCTGTTAGTGCACAATTTCAGGTTATTAAAGTAGATTACATATTTATGGACACAATTTTTCACGCTATGGTCAAGAGTATTCTAAAAATAAAACGGGAAAATTTATTGTAGAAACACCCACTCTACTGGAATGACAACATTCCGTTCAAAACCATTCACAATGGCAGATGTATGTCTAGAGAATTTATTCAATTCACAGGCAACAAAGTCGCCAACAAAACTCAAGTCACTTGAAATGTACACAGGATAAAATTACATACGAGTTCATTACAAATACCGGACACTTGCTCAGGGTTTTGGAGGTTAAAAAACATTCGTATCAGATTAGCTGCACAATCAACAATGGATCAATTAAACACGATAAAACGAAACTAGCTGATCTAAGAGAGTTGTAAGAACTTATAAAGTAATGAATTCAAAAGTTATTTTGCATCCTCTTCACAAATATTAGGAAATGATGCTGGTAAACTCTGTTACTTATTAGGGACATTAAATGCAAAATAAACTAAACTGTTATATAAATGAATGTAGTTTTTGATAAAACATTATGTGTTAATTGATGTACAACAGCAACTTGGTGATGCCATTTTACACAAAAATAAGCCTCCGAGCCGGGAGTTTGTGAGAGTCAGGAGTCTGGGCGATTGTGCGACGTTAAACGATAGACGACGAGCGAGAAGAGAAACGAGTAGCGTCGAAAAAGACCGGCGGGAGGAAAATCTGCTATTGCGAGCATCAGAGCAGTGAAGAGTACCACTGCAGGTCGGACTATTGGACTGGATGCGTGAGTGAAAGAGATTACAAATGATGGCAACAGACAGACTGTACGTGTGTTAATGACGAGTATGAGTCAATTGACTATAACCAAACAGAGGTATCACGAAGGACGTTAATTAGAGTTGAAATATACATTAAATATTGCGCTCACTGAGAAATAAAATAAATAATAGTAGAGATAATTTAAAGCTGTAAATAATAGCTGTGTAAATAAATTCAAAATCACATTTAGTTATTTAATTTTTATTAAGATCTCAATTCCTCACGAACTCAGATACGCCCCTCAGGAGTCTTGCAGCAGTATTATTAGGATATTCGTGGCTGATGACGCCTTATAGAAGTTTCGATGAAAATAAACGGAACACTTTCAACAGTCTCTTAAAAACGAACGAGACATCATTGAGCGTTGTTTCGGTGAGCTCAAGAGGCGGTTCCTTGTTTTGCAGTATGTAAACAAAGTAAAATTGTACCTAGTTCTGTTTCTAATAGTCTAGTTAGTACTTTGTACTACACAACATTTCCAAACATCTGTAAAATGAATATTCCCCTAAAGAGGAAGAATGAGAAAACAAATTATGTAATGGACTGAGAACTAAGAATCCAGGAAAAACAGAAACGAGAGCAATTTACTGCATTAATAGTATTGAAAAAATAAGCCAAATAAATGTTACAGAATTAGCGTGCATGCACGAGATTTAAACTCGTTTGTCGCCGCTCAGTTAATGTTATAAAATTAGCGACACGAACTGTGTGCTTGAATTTCCTATATTTTTCATTATATTGGACGCACCTTAATTAAAAAATATATTCTGATTAAAGTAGCTTTCACATGACGCAAGCAAGATGCTTCCAGGATATTCTTCCGCCTTATGCAAACAAAGCTTAACCGAACCTAGAAAATTTCACTAAAGGGACAACGCACCGCATTTGTGCGCGCTCAGTGTAACAATATCTTACATAAGAACTATTTCTTACTAGGCATTACCAACATACCTATTTTCTCACTGTTTTATTCATAAATGAAATATTATAATTCATTAATAAAATATAAATAAAATTCAAATTTTACCAAAAATATAGTACCGTTATATTCATTTATGTTAGCATAAGTACAAAACCCTTGTAATACATATCATAAACTGGAGAGCCAAAAAAAAACTGGTATAGGCATGCGTACTCAAATAACAAAGGTATGGAACCAATCAGAGAAACGCGATGAGGTCGGCAGCGCATATATATGACAACAAGCGTCTGGCAAAGTTGCTAGATCGTTTACTGCTGCTACAATGGCAGGTTATCAAGATTTAAGTGAGTGNCACCTTTATCGACATAGCTTCTAGTTCAGACTCAAGTAATTTTTTGTTCCTTTATGGCCACGACAACGTTACGTTGTATAAGTTAGGTACGCCTATACGTGCCATGAAAGTGTAAAGTAAGAAAGGCAAAATGAAGTTACATCCTTGCTTTTACATTGGAAGTACAAGGATGAGATCTGAAAGACGAACCTGTTTTAATTTACTATAATTGTTCTGGATAGAACTAGGACTTCGTTTGGGTTTACTTTCTTTGTCTGTTAGTGCACAATTTCAGGTTATTAAAGTAGATTACATATTTATGGACACAATTTTTCACGCTATGGTCAAGAGTATTCTAAAAATAAAACGGGAAAATTTATTGTAGAAACACCCACTCTACTGGAATGACAACATTCCGTTCAAAACCATTCACAATGGCAGATGTATGTCTAGAGAATTTATTCAATTCACAGGCAACAAAGTCGCCAACAAAACTCAAGTCACTTGAAATGTACACAGGATAAAATTACATACGAGTTCATTACAAATACCGGACACTTGCTCAGGGTTTTGGAGGTTAAAAAACATTCGTATCAGATTAGCTGCACAATCAACAATGGATCAATTAAACACGATAAAACGAAACTAGCTGATCTAAGAGAGTTGTAAGAACTTATAAAGTAATGAATTCAAAAGTTATTTTGCACCCTCTTCAACAAAAAAATATTAGGAAATGATGCTGGTAAACTCTGTTACTTATTAGGGACATTAAATGCAAAATAAACTAAACTGTTAAATAAATAAATGTAGTTTTTGAGAAAAAAAATTGTGTTAATTGATGTACAACAGCAACTTGGTTATGCCATTTTACACAAAAACAAGCCTCCGAGCCGGGAGTTTATGAGAGTCGGGAGTCTGGGCGATTGTGTGACGTTAAACGATAGACGACGAGCGAGAAGAGCAACGAGTAGCGCCGGAAGTGACCGGCGGGACGAAAATCTGCGATTGCGAGCATCACAGCAGTGAAGAGTACGACTGCAGTCGGACTATTGGACTGGATGCGTGAGTGAAAGACATTACAAATGATGGCAACAGACAAACTGCACGTGTGTTAATGACGAGTATGAGTCAATTGACTATAACCAAACAGAGGTATCACGAAGGACGTTAATTAGAGTTGAAAGATACATTAAATATTGCGCTCACTGAGAAATAAAATAAATAATAGTAGAGATAATTTAATGCTGTAAATAATAGCTGTGTAAATAAATTCAAAATCACATTTAGTTATTTCATTTTTATTAAGATCTCAATTCCTCACGAACTCAGATACGCCCCTCAGGAGTCTTGCAGCAGTATTATTAGGATATTCGTGGCTGATGACGCCTTATAGAAGTTTCGATGAAAATAAACGGAACACTTTCAACAGTCTCTTAAAAACGAACGAGACATCATTGAGCGTTGTTTCGGTGAGCTCAAGAGGCGGTTCCTTGTTTTGCAGTATGTAAACAAAGTAAAATTGTACCTAGTTCTGTTTCTAATAGTCTAGTTAGTACTTTGTACTACACAACATTTCCAAACATCTGTAAGATGAATATTTCCCTAAAGAGGAAGAATGAGAAAACTTATATCAAGAAAATTATGTAATGGACTGAGAACTAAGAATCCAGGAAAAACAGAAACGAGAGCAACTGACTGCATTAATAGTATTGAAAAATAAGCCAAATAAAAGTTACAGAATTAGCGGGCATACACGAGATTTAAACTCGTTTGTCGCTCTTCAGTTAATGTTATAAAATTAGCGACACGAACTGTGTGCTTTAATTTCCTATATTTTTCATTGTATTGGACGCACCTTAATTATAAAATATATTCTGATTAAAGTAGCTTTCACACGACGCAAGCAAGATGCTTCCAGGATATTCCTCCGCCTCATGTAAACAAAGCTTGACGGACCTAGAAAATTTCACTAAAGGGACAACGCACCGCATTCGTGCGCACTCAGTGTAACAATATTTTACATAAGAACTATTTCTTACTAGGCATTACCAACATACCTATTTTCTCACTGTTTTATTCATAAATGAAATATTATAATTCATTAATAAAATATAAATAAAATTCAAATTTTACCAAAAATATAGTACCGTTATATTCATTTATGTTAGCATAAGTATAAAACCCTTGTAATACATATCATACACTGGAGAGCCAAAAAAAACTGGTATAGGCATGCGTACTCAAATAACAAAGGTATGGAACCAATCAGAGTAACGCGATGTGGTCGGCAGCTAGATCGGTTACTGCTGCTACAATGGCAGGTTATCAAGATTTAAGTGAGTGTGAACGTGGTGTTATAGTCGGCGCACGAGAGATGGGACATGGCATCTCCGAGGTAGCGATAAAATTTGGATTTTCGCGTACGACCATTTCACGAGTGTACCGTGAATATCGGGAATACGGTAAAACATCAAATCTTAGACATCGCTGCGGCCGGAAAAAGGTCGTGAACGAACGGGACAAACGACGACTGAAGAGAATCATTAAACGTGACAGACGTGCAACCCTTTCTCAAATTGGTGCAGATTTCAATGCTGAGGCATCAACAAGTGCCAGCGAGCGAACTATTCAACGCACCATAATTGATATGGGATTTCGGAGCGGAAGGCCCACTCGTGTACCGTTCTTGACTGCACGTCACAAAGCTTTACGCCTCGCCTGGGCCCGCCAACACCGCCATTGGACTGTTGATGACTGGAAACACGTTGCCTGGTCCGACGAGTCTCGTTTCCAATTGTATCGGGCCGATGGACGTGTACAGGTATGGAGACATCCTTATGAATCCATGGACCCTACATGTCAACAGGGTACTTTTCAAGCTGGTGGAGACTCTGTCATGGTATGGGGCGTGTGCAGCTGGCGTGAAATGGGACCCCATCTAGATACGACTCTGACAGGTGACAGATACGTAAGCATCCTGTCCGATCACCTGCACCCATTCATGTCCATTGTGCATTCCGACGGACGTGGATAATTCCAGCAGGACAATGCAACACTCCACACGTCGAGAGTTGTTACCGAGTGGCTCCAGGAACACTCTTCTGACTTTAGAAACTTCCATTGGCCATCTAAATCACCAGACATGAACATTATTGAGCATATCTGGGATGCCTTGCAACGTGCTATTCAGAAGAAATCTTCACCGCCTCGCACTCCTATGGATTTGTGGACTGCCCTGCAGGATTCATGGTGTGACTTGCCTCTTGCATACCTTCAGACATTAGTCGAGTCCATGCCACGTCGTCTAGCGGCACTTCTGCGTGCTCGCGGGGGCCCTACACGATATTAGGCAGGTAGTTTTTTTTGGTTCTTCAGTGTACTTATGAAACAACTAAACACGTCGTACATGGGGCGATTTTTCAAAGGTTTGATTCAAAAAGTGTGGAAGAAACCGTGAATAGACATTTCAATTATAGGAGAACAGCAAATAACATAGTCTTGAAACATTTGTTTGGGAAATGAAGCGGAGTTCATATAGTATTGTGAAACTGTTGGAAGAGCACAACACATATCCTTGTTGCAATTAATAGCGACTACTTTAAAACAGCGGGTGTTCATGAGATTTAATTTAAGATTATGGCTATTCCGAGGCCATCAACAATTCTCATGCAGGGAGGTATTTTGTTGGAATTTTGACTGTGGACTCGTTTCTCGTGNATATTTTGTTGGAATTTTGACTGTGGACTCGTTTCTCGTGGGAATTTCCCAATATTTTAGCATGAGATTTATCATGCGAAGCCTCGTGCGAAACCAATTACGCGTCGTGTAAAAGAAGCTTAGGACTGTCCTATCATCGAAGTAACCTAAACGCACGTCAAAAACGAGAGATTAAATACAACCTGTACAGTTCTCCCCCGCGGTTAGGTTAAACACAGTCACGGCAAAATATTAACGCGTAATGTGCTATATCGTGAATCATTACACATATTTCAAAAACCTGTAAAATAATCGCTAATCGAACCATTATCTATACAGACATTTTGCCAGGACAAAACAGAAAAAAACTGTGAACATTTACGTTACGCTTTTTGAAATACAACAGCATTGTTTGGAAAGCTGAAGAAATTTAAGTANCTTCAGTGTACTTATGAAACAACTAAACACGTCGTACATGGGGCGATTTTTCAAAGGTTTGATTCAAAAAGTGTGAAAGAAACCGTGAATAGACATTTCAATTATAGGGGTAGGAGAACAGCAAATAACATAGTCTTGAAACATTTGTTTGGGAAATGAAGCGGAGTTCATATAGTATTGTGAAACTGTTGGAAGAGCACAACACATATCCTTGTTGCAATTAATAGCGACTACTTTAAAACAGCGGGTGTTCATGAGATTTAATTTAAGATTATGGCTATTCCGAGGCCATCAACAATTCTCATGCAGGGAGGTATTTTGTTGGAATTTTGACTGTGGACTCGTTTCTCGTGAAAATTTCCCAATATTTTAGCATGAGATTTATCATGCGAAGCCTCGTGCGAAACCAATTACGCGTCGTGTAAAAGAAGCTTAGGACTGTCCTATCATCGAAGTAACCTAACGCACGTCAAAAACGAGAGATTAAATACAACCTGTACAGTTCTCCCCCGCGGTTAGGTTAAACACAGTCACGGCAAAATATTAACGCGTAATGTGCTACATCGTGAATCATTACACATATTTCAAAAACCTGTAAAATAATCGCTAATCGAACCATTATCTATACAGACATTTTTCCAGGACAAAACAGAAAAAAAACTGTGAACATTTACGTTACGCTTTTTGAAATACAACAGCATTGTTTGGAAAGCTGAAGAAATTTAAGTAAAGCATTTGACAGTTGAAACAAAGAAGTCACGTGGCAATGTTTTTGTTTGCACCACATAGATAATAACCGTTAGCTCCAACGAACTATACACCAGTATGTCAACACGCCACTATCACAGGCAAGCACAGTTCTATTGCAAGCACCTGTCCCTGCGCATTGCATTGATCGTGCTGTTTTGAATAATTTCTAACTGCTGGTCCCTAACTGCAAAATATTCCATCTGCATCCAACTACTCTACCCAGGTTTTTATAATTTGTTCGAATACAGCCGGTACAGATATGTGGAGGAACGATAGGCAAAAAAAAAAAAAGCTAAAAGCAGAATATGTTTACATAGCCAAAGGCAAAGACATTCGTTACTTTCAGACACTAATATTTNCGGAACGATAGGCAAAAAAAAAAGCTAAAAGCAGAATATGTTTACATAGCCAAAGGCAAAGACATTCGTTACTTTCAGACACTAATATTTCTGTTTACAATCTCGAATAAAATAGTGTTCATGTCGTATTTAAAAGTAAGTCTATTTCTCCCCCACAACAGTGAGTAGCGGTTTTAACAAGTAGCAATAAAAATCAACATGGCATCATTTTCCTTTAAATTAGAGGCAGCAAAGAGGGATGTCAATAAACACGAATAAATAAACAAGTAATATATTGCCATCGCGTCGTGTGTATGGTGGCAGTGAGGTACTGACTGGCTGGATGATGAGAAAGTGAAAACGGAATCGAACCAATGAATCAAGTTACGGGAGCTGCCTTCTACCTCCTCCGTGAACACACGGCTGACAACATTACGCTAACGACATTGCACCGGGGGGTAAAGCAGTCGCGCTGCGTAACTAACGAGCCCAAAATGGAAGAACAGTCACCGAATGATTATCCACCAGAGCTCCTAGGGGGATGAGGCTTTCTCTCTCGCATCGCCGCCGACAGGGACACACGCGTGCATTATTATTGTGATTTTTTTTTTTTTACCCNAGCGATGCGGCTCGCCGCCCCGGCAACAAATCAACAGTCGCTAATGAGCGCTGACACTGACACAAAGCCGATAGCCGCCGGTGGCAGCGCGACCCCTGAACACCCCTTGCCAACACCCATCCCCCACCCCTGAAACCCCTCTTTTCACACCCACCGCACAGCGGACTGGCGGCGACCCGCCCAACACCCCAACCAACTCGCAAAAAAAAAAAAAGGGCGGGCAAGCGCGACCGGCCTGCGCGATGCAGATAGTGCCGTCCGCGTTGTCGAGATGGCAGCACCAGTAACAATCGTTATCTTTCGCATCACGTCACATTTTTAAGTTTGCGTAAAAAAACATTATATCATCGGGCGTCATATTGTGACACATTACGCGAGCAAGTAAACTTCATGTTGTTTTTCAAACCAAAATATTTTTTAATTAAAAATAAGTTAAAAATTTCGCATTCGTTTTTCATTCAAACTCTGAAAACAACTGTGGTCATAATCTTCAGAATGAATGATATGCACATTACATACATGGAAAATTCAGAAATGCGCATGAACTCGAGAAGCATGCAGAGATTTTCAATGTGTTTATAGTAGTCAAATTAAGCTTACAAATATTAGGTATAACATGAAATAATTTTATAAGCCAGTAGAACCTCTTGAGTATTCTGGCAATGCATAAACACTAAATACTTCAGAATTCAGTAATAAAATGATCTTGCATACTTCTGACCTATTTTTCTATGCGTGTGCACTTAAAGTGCGTCTCATGCTAACAAATGCATTCTTCTTTCTGAGACAAATAGAAGAAAACACATGTCCTAGTTTTTGCAATATTATATGCCAGGAAGCTGCAGTTTTTATACCTCAAAAAAATTAAACAAACCAAGAATGAAACAAGGCAAGCAGAAAGGTACTGTTGAAATACAATTAATTTTAAAGTAGGCCTACTCACTAAGCAAAAGTAATTCTACAGCATTTCGGGAAAGGCCACACAAAAAATATAAAACTATTTTCATTAAATTAAAAAATGTTCTCCAACTCTTTACTTAATGAGCTCTGTCTCTAGGAATCAGTATAAATCACTATTTAATCAGTGAACACCAGCAACTAAATTTATCAGTAGAATTTTACTTATTCACGTGGAGTAGTTTCAAAATATATGCATTTAAATTCGCTGATTTGGAGCGGTTTTTTAACTGTTTCGATTTTAGAGTGCATGACTTCACTGAAATTATTATAGATTTTTTTCTGTTCTGTAAATTATAGTAATACAGTACAGTACTAAAATATTGGAATACAATAATGATATGAGAATAGTTATTAATTATAAACCTAATGTCACAATATACCAATAATTTCATTAGTACTAATAACACCACATCCCCTTCTATTTTTCCCCTTGGCGCAGTTAATATGTTAAACTAACGTAAAAGCAAAACCTTACAAAACACTGGGTGCCTTCAGTGGACAAAGAGTTTCTGCTGCACTTAGCGTTCCATGCTATTTTACCGCATGTCTGCAAGGCAGTTCTCGTGCAGTCGTATCGGAAAAATACTTGCTGCATCACCGCAGCAAAGAAACAACACGCTCTTGTTGAACTGCCAAAGATGGCTTCGGAAATAAAAAAACTATTTTGTTATTGAAAGAATTACGTCGCTACACTATTACTAGAAGTGAGGCATTCTACGGCAGAATCAAGAACCAGCATGAAGCATGGCAAATTTTCTATGTTGTCACCAAATAATGTGATTTTTTTTTTGTCATTCTCTTGTAGAATTGAAATTCTCCATCTGCCCTCGTCCTCAAGCAGTGAACAGATACAATTGTGTAGTTTTCATTTAAAAACTAATCAATATTTCTCAGCGGCGTCTGCATTCGGATAGCTTAACACATTTATCTTGCCCGAGTGGTAGTTCCCGTTTTCTATTTCACCCTGTAATGAGTATTTTTTTAAAAGTGAAAAATGGATAATGAGAGTGTTTCACAATCATTTTTAGGAATTACAATTCTTGTACAGGCTATTTTACGTACCATATGGCTGTGAAACACACCTTTGTCTTCATTAGTACACCATGAACTGATATGGTCACCAATGAAGGTTTTATAAGGCAAGTCAACGAGAGAAAAATTGCACACCAAATAAGTACCTTGCGCGTAAGGACGACCAGACATTCTATGCACGTACCTAGGTCGCCCTTAGCGCACCCACGCCATTAGGCTTCGGACACGGAAATTACCTCAGACCAGACGGGCGTTTGAGTGTTATTCTACATTCAAATTACATGTATTTTAGTTGTTATCAACATTACGTTGTGTTATATAAACATGAATGAATTCATAACTGACAATAAAATAAACCTCTTTTTTTCATACGTATTTAAATTATTTATATGTTAAATCTACCACAGCCAATTTTCGTCCCGTGCAGTTGCAGAAATNTGAGTGTTATTCTACATTCAAATTACATGTATTTTAGTTGTTATCAACATTACGTTGTGTTATATAAACATGAATTAATTCATAACTGACAATAAAATAAACCTCTTTTTTCATACGTATTTAAATTATTTATATGTTAAATCTACCACAGCCAATTTTCGTCCCGTGCAGTTGCAGAAATNTTTTTTCATACGTATTTAAATTATTTATATGTTAAATCTACCACAGCCAATTTTCGTCCCGTGCAGTTGCAGAAATAAAGCTGAGTCGACTGGAAACTTTGGAACTGGAACCAATATTTGAAACCATTACCCTCACACGTATAAAGACCGAGTAGCGTAATGTAAGGAGTTACACTTAAGAAGATCGTTGTTTTGAAACGGGCCCCATTTGCCGCTACATGCGACCGAGAAAGGGTACTCGTTGCGCATAACAACAGGGAAAGTTTCTTACGACTTTTGTAAGACAGCCAAGATAGGCAAAGTTTGATACCTTCAACCNTAAATTTCAAAACTGCTAAACACCCTAATCGCCACTGTTATGTATATAAAAGTCGTGTGACGGGCGCGTTAACCGAACAACCGGTGTAATGATGCCCACATAGCGCGTCGTCGCCGAAGGATAAGTGGAATGAGACTCTTGATCTGGAGCGACGATGAGATGTATGGGTGGGGGGGAAACCCCGCCGGCCACGTAACACGCACGCCGCTGTGGCAGACCAGCTCGCTGATCCCACGGTCGCCGGAGCCCCCACTCATGAAAGGTGAAAAATTACTCTGAGTTTTGGACACGTCATTCGCCTGACGGAGCCAGTGACGTAATTACATTTCAGTTTATTTATTAATTACAACATAAAACAGCTTTACTGTATATTCAGACATTTGGAATAAAACCTTTGAATAATCTCCCCATTAGTGCCCAGTCACAAGAATAGACAAGATGTGAGTGAAGCAGCGGCTGCATGGTGACGGAGGAGAGAACGGGAGCACTTGGAGGAAACTTCCACACCGTGGCGGTGTCCACCACACTCCTACCCCTGGTCACTAAGCATTTTTTAAAATCATCCTATTAAATTTTTTTTTTTTTTTTTCATTTTTTTAAATTCCTTAAAAATAAGAAAATTTATGCACAGTTTCAATTTGTGGAAATCTATATTTTCTTTGATAAATAAATTTTACTACTAAAATCTTAAAATTAATTAAGACACGACCTTTCAGGCGCCCTTGTTATTTTTTTCATAAATGTTTTCGTTAATTTTGTTTGTACGTTTCACAAACACTAATAATGCGATTTTGACATGCAATAATGCAAAAACCATGGGAACTAAACAAAATTTTATGTTAGGAAAAAGTAGGCATACTTCAGGTGATGTATACAAGTTGAACGGTATTTTATACAAATGTAACATAATGCATTTTTTGGTGACCAATACCCTTAACCATGGCTACCCAGCCCAAAGGCGGGAACAAAATGCAGACACAGAGTGGCATGCCTACTTAAGAATACATACAGAAGTGAAACGGACGTTCATACAGCCAACTCCAGCCGCACATGCCAGCAAAATGGCGTCACTCGCCAGTAACATGTCTCAACGCCGCTCTCAAACCTGGTAACCAACTCGCAAGCCAGCAAGTAACCCAACTAATAGGGGACCTTTGGCAGTAAGCAGTAGCCAATTAGACAAAAGGCCCTTCCCAGATTACAAATGTATCTGTCCCCAAATACATCAATTCTAAAACAGCAAAAATGCACACATTATAACAGCCAACCTCAGAGAGACAGTTGGCCGAGACGCCAGCTTACCGTGAGTCCGAATCGTGGGTAAAGCACCGATGAGTTAGTCGTGTTCGTAGTTAAGATAGGATTTAATTTACTGATGAACTGTCTTCCGATTAAACTTGGTATAAAACCAGGGTTTATTAACTACGCCAACATTAAAACATAATAGTAATCTGCACGTCTATTTTTCGCTGAAGAATTACATTCGGGACCTTCGCAATGGAAAAAAAAAAGTCCATAGTACCTCATTAACATATCTCGATTGGCAGTAATACCTATATTCAGTAAATTTCGTCTTTACATAGTTTTGGGTTACTTGGCGAAGTTAATTGCATGCTCATTACACTTAAAGGTTAATAANGTAAATTTCGTCTTTACATAGTTTTGGGTTACTTGGCGAAGTTAATTGCATGCTCATTACACTTAAAGGTTAATAATAGCTTCTTTTCATTCATCCATAAACGGTGTAGCCGGTGTAGTGTAATGTAGTGCAGTTAAACCAGATTTCTATTCCAGTGTAAGTACACCTGCACAGTTGAAAGAAACGACGTTGTTGTTTGCATTCTGTAGAGATTTAGCGCCGTGTTTGAAAATTAGTTCTTGCGTTGGTATGAGTTTTGTTAATACAACATTTGCAGGTGCGGGTGAATGTTTACTCCATTTTTATTTACCGTATGTTATGTTGCGTCATAGCTTATCGTTCCAATTTCGAAATCGAAATTTACCGAATTATATCAGTTCTTTGCTATTTCGCACTTGCACATGTGCCTATATAAGTGCCTAGAATGGTCGAAGTTCGTAGTTCAATCGAGAGATGTGTTTCTCGGCAAACAAGCAAGCCATTTACCTTAAAAGTATTTCCATTTGCTAACAATTCGCTGCGGTGTATCTTACGTGGACGTGCGGAAAATGTGGAATGTTGAGGTTATGTTTCGTACTACGACGTCGAAATTTCTCAATGTCCAATTTTGAAACTTGCCGTTAATTGAAATGAACGCATATTCGCCATTACCATTTACCAGTGCTCTTCCACTGTTATCGTGAAGAATTGAAACAACCTTCATCTTACATTGGACAAACTACTCAGCAAACACATACCAACTTCGCGCACATTTTATTACGTTACACCAGCTACGCCTCCTCCGGAGCAGATGAAAATTTTTCTGCACCAATTTACACCAGTGCAGCTACACCGGTTGAATGAAATGCTCGCTGTCAACTAGAGTATGACGTAATATCCGGTTGAATGAAACGATCTTGGTGCAGTTTTAGTTGCCGGTGTAGCTGCACCGGTTGAATGAAACGAAGCTAACGTTTCAAGTTTTGTGGAACATATATGAGGACTTCAACAAACGTTCTGCGACCCCTTATAAACTAGTGAATAAGAAAAGTTTTCCTTGCGTTTTCTACAGGATTACAAACACCGCAGTGGAAAACTTTATTTTTTTTTTCAGTGAGCTCAAAAGATTTGCACTAGCACGCAGATCTCTTCAAAAATATTACGCGCGTTGAAATGCCGGCCTATGAGGGGGCTGATACCCACAGCTGGAGTTTCTAGAGTGCATAGTTCCCAAATCCCACGTGGAGCCGCCGAGCATGAAAAGGGGGAAAGGCGGGCGTGCGGCGCTCGATGGTTCGCACGAGAATTCCGCAGAAATCGGCTTAGGGCGCGAATTATGAAGCGTGCGCGGGGATTAGACCAGCGAGCAGCGAGTTCCGAACTTGATTTACATCCGCGTTCCAAGTCGAGCGCGTGCTTTGTGATAAGTGAAGTCCCGCTGGGCTTCCGGCCAACATGTTAATTCGAGGGGGTAAATATTTAGCCTCAAATCATGGGCGTGATTATGTGAACTTCTACTTTAAGTCAGTAAAAAAAAAAAGAGTTTCCGCCAAACAAAGGAATGGTTTAACAGGAACCGTTACTTCCAGATGAAGCGCTGGAGCTTAAACAGTTATCCACAAACGTTCGTTTGCGATCGTGCTACCATGTATGATACCAATCATACTGAAAAAAAAAAAAATTCTAAATAAACAAATGNCTTTACTATCGTGCTACCATGTATGATACCAATCATACTGAAAAAAAAAAATTCTAAATAAACAATTGTTAGCAAAGAGACGCTAGGTTATAACGCTCGTCAGGCGATCCGTCCCGACGTCGATGTAGTAAATTTAATAGACTGAGATAAACTTGTGGATTTGTAGATTGGAACACGTTTCAGGAAATCGTCTTGTATTGCTGTTAGGTTCATTTTTTTAACTGACTGGTGCAGCTTTTTAAAATATTTGTGTAGCGACGATACTAAGAGTTCAGTTGTGAATCAACAACGATTTAATTTCACTTCAACCCTTCAAGCGTATGTAATTAAACTTGGCGTAACATATGTAATGCGATGCGGTTATCATAATTATAAAGTATTTGCAGCTTTCTTAACATTTTTTTTTGTTTTAATTTTAAAGTAATGTATTATGTATTTCATAAATAACTTTACAAACTTTGGGGTCGGGTTCCTCACACCAAAACAAAGGGAAAAAAAAGTCCACATAAACATATGTCCGAAGATCCTTCGGATCAGTTCCATAGACTGTACGTTTACCCGACCCCCGACCACAGTCCTTTGGATTTTGATCTGTGGCGCAACCTAAAACGATTGGTTTATGCAGCAGCCATTCCTAATGCAAGAGAGACTTCATCAACGTGTCATGGAAGCCTTCGAAACCGTTCGACACCATGTGGGAGTATTTGAAAGGGCGCGACAGTCCATGATCAAGTTAAGCTGGAATTGATTAAATGGTTTCGGAGATATAGCCTACTATGCTAAAATAGCTAGATAACCGCCATTATGAAAATAAGTGTCTGATATACTTGAAACATATTTGTACATATCAACTGCGGCAGTACTACTTGATTGACAGATTTGGTACGAATCTGTAAATTATTTCCCGAGAAATTACACAAAAATTTGACTAATTCACGTAGCACAATCTTACAAAATGGCGGACAAAATTTGTTGTTTTTCGTTTTATTTGATGCATGTAATAGATACTGTCAGCGTACCAAATTTGGTTGAAATTGGTCAAATGGTATGATAGTTATACCAAATAAGCCTAAAATATTTGTATGACAGCCATTTTGAAAATAAGTGTCTAATTAAGATTAATTACACACACTTACCTGGCCAATCATAGTATTACTTACGTACCTAATTTGGCGAAAATAGGGTGAGTAGTTTTCGAGATACAATGTAAAAGCTTAATTTTCTCATGTGATGCTATCTCCCAAAATGGCGCATAGACAACCATATTCACCTTTGAATTTAATGCTTACAACTTGCGCTGTCAGCATACAAAATTAGGTTCTAATAGGTTGAATGGTTTCCGAGATACGACATATCGCCCTAAAATTTAAAATCGCCAACATTTGGAAAGTAAGTGACAGGCGTGGTCGAAAACTATTCAAGTCAGAAGTCCTTACTTAGTACTATATGTGTACCGAGTTTGATGAAATTCGGTTCACGCGTTCAAAAATTGAAAAGGGGGGACACATACGCAGAGAAACACACTACACACATACATACACACAGACAGGAAAGTGCTCTCATAAGCCTTTCTTTCCTTCGGAATGTACGCTAAGCCAAGAATGGCTATAGCCAGCATGTAAGTAAACAACTCGTGACGATTTCCGCGGAAGAAGAGCCAGTAATTAAAAGTTAAATAAGGCAGAAAATAACAGAATTAGTCAAAGGGCACAACGAATACAGTATACGCAGATATATCTCAAAAAACTATGGTGGACGACACAGCGATCAGAAGGGAGAGAAACACAGAGACGAAAACAGACATTATTTATGCATGAAAACTGGAAGACATAAAGTGTACATCGTGAACGAACTTAATATGTTCCCTGTGAGGAATTTGCAGTGACCTTTCTTCGAACTAGTATATGTTACAACCATTAGACGCACATGACAGACCGAGGAATGAGTACAAACGCTACCGTTTTGTAATAGAAAATCCATCTGTGTTCCTCTGTCTTCGTTGTCGTCCACAGATATTGTCATGCATATGTGTATGCTGTCCTCGTTTGGTTACGCATCAAGTTATATTTTGTTTTCTATTATTTTTACTTGCAGACCGAATTTTTTGTCGAATATTTAACATGCTATTAACAAATATGCTGAAAACCCCTAATTTCAACTGTCTCTGAATGTCCGTAACATACTGCGTTTTTTGCTGCATGAAAATAAGATTTGCAATGGCCTATTTTAGCTTTTAGTTGACGGGGGTACCCGGAAATGATACCAACTCAGTCAACGCATACAAAAGCTGATAGCTGATTTACCCTCACATTATTCCAAAACAAAAAGAAATTATACATTATATGGTTTTTAACAAATCTATAGCAGTGGTTTACAGAGGTTGCCTCCAGTATTGTGATCTGGCACTACATACATGCGAAACAGTAGTTATTCACGTGTGTTACATTGGCGATTAATGAATGTCACATTTTGAATAGTTAAGTGTTTCATAAATATTTTGAGAACTCTAGTGGCAACCTCCAGCTTTAAGCAGGAGAATGTAATATACGACAATCATAATAAGCAAATGCAATGCAGTATTAGTATTAAATGTTAATTTATAACAAACATGGCCTGGCTACACAAAGAAGGAAATGAACTGAAGTTAGATTTAAGAAGCATAATAACTAATGCAGCAGATGGTGTCAACCGTTAATTCAAGTGAATTAATGGTCACGCTCCACAGAAGATTGCTGAGAAGTGTAACTCAGCATCAAATGCTGGATTCTATGAGCAAATATTGACACAAAGAATCCACAAATTATCTGCTGACTAAATTCCGGTATATTTTTCGTGTCTGAAAAGAGGTTGTTGCAAATACGGAGTGGACTCTATTTCGGTTGACTTTACTCTGGAACATACTAATAAATGTCAAAAAGATCGTACCATAAAATCCTGATTTGAATCAACTCCGGGTTGTCTTAATTCTGTCCGGGGTACCATAAAACCCAAAATTTAGTCAATTCTGGGTTGACTTAATTTCTTTCTAGGTATTAAAAATCCGGAATTGACTCAATTCTGGGTTAACTTCATTCTGTCGCCCCATGTGCAACCATGGAGTCCACAAAAATTCCAAAATAAAATTACTGTTAAAGCACAACAATATAATTCTATTGCAAATGAAAAATGTAACGTATTAATTGTAGGGAGAGGCTAACAATGATACACGTTTTCACAAACCACTGAGTTTTCCGTGCGAAACTACAGCTACCTACAAAAGAGAATTAATTACTCGTAAATGTTTTTTTTTNACAAAGGAATGGTTTAACAGGAACCGTTACTTCCAGATGAAGCGCTGGAGCTTAAACAGTTATCCACAAACGTTCGTTTGCGATCGTGCTACCATGTATGATACCAATCATACTGAAAAAAAAAAAAATTCTAAATAAACAAATGTTAGCAAAGAGACGCTAGGTTATAACGCTCGTCAGGCGATCCGTCCCGACGTCGATGTAGTAAATTTAATAGAGACTGAGATAAACTTGTGGATTTGTAGATTGGAACACGTTTCAGGAAATCGTCTTGTATTGCTGTTAGGTTCATTTTTTAACTGACTGGTGCAGCTACTAAAATATTTGTGTAGCGAAGATACTAAGAGTTCAGTTGTGAATCAACAACGATTTAATTTCACTTCAACCCTTCAAGCGTAAGTAATTAAACTTGGCGTAAAATATGTAATGAGATGCGGTTATCATAATTATAAAGTATTTGCAGCTTTCTTAACATTTTTTTGTTTTAATTTTAAAGTAATGTATTATGTGTTTCATAAATAACTTTACAAACTTTGGGGTCGAGTTCCTCAAATCAAAACAAAGAAAAGAAAGTCCATATAAACATCCGAAGATCCTTCGGATCAGTTCCATAGACTGCACGTTTACCCGACCCCCGACCACAGTCCTTTGGATTTTGATCTGTGCCGCAACCTAAAACGATTGGTTTATGCAGCAGCCATTCCTAATGCAAGAGAGACTTCATCAACGTGTCATGGAAGCCTTCGAAACCGTTCGACACCATGTGGGAGTATTTGAAAGGGCGCGACAGTCCATGATCAAGTTAAGCTGGAATTGATTAAATGGTTTCGGAGATATAGCCTACTATGCTAAAATAGCTAGATAACCGCCATTATGAAAATAAGTGTCTGATATACTTGAAACATATTTGTACATATCAACTGCGGCAGTACTACTTGATTGACAGATTTGGTACGAATCTGTCAATTATTTCCCGAGAAATTACACAAAAATTTGACTAATTCACGTAGCACAATCTTACAAAATGGCGGACAAAATTAGTTGTTTTTCGGTTTATTTGATGCATGTAATAGATACTGTAGTGTATCGAATTTGGTTGAAATTGGTAAAATGGTATGGTAGTTATACCAAATAAGCCTAAAATATTTGTATGGCAGCTATTTTGAAAATAAGTGTCTAATTAAGATTAATTACATACACTTACCTGGCCAATCATAGTATTACTGAAGTGCCAAATTTGGCGAAAATAGGTTGAGTAGTTTTCGAGATACAATGAAAAAGCTTAATTTTCTCATGTGATGCTATCTCCCAAAATGGCACATCAACCATATTCTGACAACCATATTCACCTTTGAATTTAATGCTTACAACTTGCGCTGTCAGCATACAAAATTAGGTTCTAATAGGTTGAATGGTTTCCGAGATACGACATATCGCCCTAAAATTTAAAATCGCCAACATTTGGAAAGTAAGTGACAGGCGTGGTCGAAAACTATTCAAGTCAGAAGTCCTTACTTAGTACTATATGTGTACCGAGTTCGATGAAATTCGGTTCACGCGTTCAAAAATTGAAAAGGGGGGACACACACGCAGAGAAACACACTACACACATACATACACACAGACAGGAAAGTGCTCTCATAAGCCTTTCTTTCCTTCGGAATGTACGCTAAGCCAAGAATGGCTATAGCCAGCATGTAAGTAAACAACTCGTGACGATTTCCGCGGAAGAAGAGCCAGTAATTAAAAGTTAAATAAGGCAGAAAATAACAGAATTAGTCAAAGGGCACAACGAATACAGTATGCGCAGATATATCTCAAAAAAACTATGGTGGACGACACAGCGATCAGAAGGGAGAGAAACACAGAGACGAAAACAGACATTATTTATGCATGAAAACTGGAAGACATAAAGTGTACATCGTGAACGAACTTAATATGTTTCCTGTAAGGAATTTGCAGTGACCTTTCTTAGAACTAGTATATGTTACAGCCATTAGACGCACATGACAGACCGAGGAATATGTACAAACGCTAGCGTTTTGTAATAGAAAATCCATCTGCGTTCCTCTGTCTTCGGTGTCGTCCACAGATATTGTCATGTATATGTGTATGCTGTCCTCGTTTGGTTACGCATTAAGTTATATTTTGTTTTCTTTAATTTTTACTTGCAGACCTAATATTTAGTCGAATATTTGACATGCTATTAACAAATATGCTGAAAATCGCTAATTTCAACTGACTCTGAATGTCCGTAACATACTACGTTTTTTGCTGCATGCAAATAAGATTTGCAACGGCCTATTTTAGCTTTTAGTTGACGGGGTACCCGGAAATGATACCAACTCAGTCAACGCACACAAAAGCTTATAACTGATGTACCCTCACATTATTCCAAAACAAAAAGAAATTATAGATTATGTGGTTTTTAACTAATCTATAGCAGTGGTTTACAAAGGTTGTCTCCGGTATTGTGATCTGGCGCTACCTACATGCGAAACAGTAGTTATTCAAGTGTGTTACATTGGCGATTAATGAATGTCACATTTTGAATAGTTAAGTGTTTCATAAATATTTTGAGAAATCTAGTGGCAACCTCCAGCTTTAAGCAGGAGAATGTAATATACAACAATTATAATCAGCAAATGCAATGCAGTATTGGTATTAAATGTTAATTTATAACAAGCATGCCCTGGCTACACAAAGAAGGAAATTAACTTAAGTTATATTTAAGAAGCATAATAACTAATGCAGCAGATTGTCTCAACCGTTAATTCAAGTGAATAAATGGTCACGCTCCTCCGAAGATAGCTGAGAAGTGAAACTCAGCATCAAATGCTGGATTCTATGAGCAAATATTGACACAAAGAATCCACAAATTATCTGCTGACTAAATTCCGGTATATTTTTCGTGTCTGAAAAGAGGTTGTTGCAAATACGGAGTGGACCCTATTCCGGTCGACTTTACTCTGGGAATATTTAAATGTCAAAAAGATCGTACCATAAAATCCTGATTTGAATCAACTCCGGGTTGTCTTAATTCTGGCCGGGGTACCATAAAACCCAGAATTGAGTCAATTCTGGGTTGACTTAATTTCTGTCTAGGTATCACAAATCCGGAATTGACTCAATTCTGGGTTAACTTAATTCTGTCGCCCCATGTGCAACCATGGAGTCCACAAAAATTCCAAAATAAAAGTACTGTTAAAGCACAAGAATATAATTCTAATGCAAATGAAAAATGTAACGTATTAATTGTAGGGAGAGGCTAACAATGATACACGTTTTCACAAGCCACTGAGTTTTCCGTGCGAAACTACAGCTACCTACAAAAGAGAATTAATTACTCGTAAATGTTTTTTTTGTGTTGTTCTGGCAACTTTTTTTTTGTTAAAAGCTCATTAAATTTTTTAGTTAAACTACCTGACCCATTATGACCCAATTTCTGAATCCCTCTTTCTCNGTTCTGGCAACTTTTTTTTTGTTAAAAGCTCATTAAATTTTTTAGTTAAACTACCTGACCCATTATGACCCAATTTCTGAATCCCTCTTTCTCTCATATACATATCAACNTCTCATATACATCTCAACCCATACGAAAGCAATAGTGGCTGTAACGTTTTGCACCCTGGCAATATTCTATGACTCCGCGTGCAAAACACGCTTATGGGAGGTTATTTCACTTGCAAGAAAAGCTACTCAAGATTAGTGATGCTGTTTAGGATTCATATTGCATAGTTATGAGATACGTATCAAATACCGCGAGAGCTCCTCGTTACAATAAGAGTTATGAACCACTTGATTACGAGCTTGGTTTTGAAATCGCGAGTCAAAACCGAAGTTCTGAATCATAGCAGGTTCGGTATCCTTGCCACAAGAACAGAATGTCTTAGTGAACAGGGCCACCTAGAACATTGGAAAAAATTATATTACAGCAACGATAAGCACTGGTTCTTCAAACAGAAAAATTCTTATGTTACAGTCATTTTTTGTTATATGTGAGCCGTCAGTAACTAACGTTGTCGTTATTGTGATATACTGTTAAGCTATTATGATAATGTAACATTAAGTACTTTAGTAACAACATTATCTCCTCACTGTTCCGTAAACAATAAGGTGGTCTTAATGATACGAAAAAATTAAATTTGTGTTGAACTGATGACAACATTTGTGTTAAAAATTTTCTTTTATTTTTCTTGCCTTAAAAAAACATTCCCATGTAAAATAAATTAAGTACAATTATTTTGTTACAAAAAGAAATATTACCAACAAAAAAAAATTACGGCTGGGAGGGGAATCGAATCCGCGCATTGCGTGCTTGACGTTCTTTAATTTACGAAAGTGACGCCCTACTAATTGCTCTATATTAACATGTCTTATTGCGTTTCATATTAAGGGTATTCAATAAAACATCATGACAAACAGCAGTTTTCGTTACGTGGAAATACTTTACTGGCACACGCAAACTGCTTTGCAATGTTTGAGAGCTGGTATTCCAAAATATATTTAGTTCTCATACTATCCTTTAAAATTTAAATACAATGGTTTCATTTTAAAATATTATCGCTGTTCACTACTATCCGCCATTAAAAGTATAATTTTTAAAATGTGAATTTCGTCTTTTATAATACCATTTTACGAGGTAACATTTCATTTGGTTTTTACGTTTTTTAATTTAGTTTTCACGTAATCCTCGTATCGCTCGGTTTGAAGGTTGGAACTGCATTTAATGTGGTGAAGTGAATGCATTCATACGTACTATTTGTATTAGCAATCCTGTTGTTACTAATTGAACTAAGAACGAAAAGAAAGGGCATACCTTTTAAAGCTACATATTTTCGTTAAAGAATTTGAAATATACATTTTTTCCCTCTCATAGCCAACGTCGGCTTGGTAGAGCACGATTGGTAAGGTAACGGTCTCCAAATGTAGGGTTGTGGATTCAAATCCTTGGCACATAATTTTTTTTTAAAACTTTTTTTCAAATTACGTTAATTTGCACAATATAAACAGTGCCAATAGGAAATATGTTTATTTAGCTTAATATTTTTTTCTAAATTTAATAAAAACAATATTTAATTCGCTACATGCAGTTGGCTGTCACCTACTCAATCAGTGGAAGTGTTTCACTGAAACAACCAGTGGTTTTACACCTATTCTAAGTGAAGCCATTTTCATTGATTTCTAGTAATTCGAATCTGACTGCGAATCAGTGGTTTTCCACTGATTCGAATTTAGAGTGTGGGTTAGAATACCGGCACGGCCATCCTTGTTTCTGTTTGCCATGGTTTTAGAAATCACTCCAGGCGAATGCTGGGGTGGTTCCTTACTACATACAGACCATGACGGATTTCTTCCCTGGTCCTGCTTCTGAGTAACTTTCTCCGCCTCTAATGACCTTGCTGTCGACAAAATGTCAAGCCTTATCTACCCAATGTTGTGACAACAGTTTTAATGTTACTACAACAGTAATGTTTTGTTGTATGTGAACCGTCAGTAGCTACAGTTGCTGTCAAAGTAATATACTGTTACTGCTCTGCCAACATTAAGATGGTGTTTATGTTGCGGCAAAACAAATTTTATGTTCAACTTATTTTAACATTTGTGTTAAAAATGTTCTTTTATTTTATTTGCTTTAAAAAAAACATTCAAATGTAAAATAAATTAAGCACAATTATTTTGTCACAGAAAGAAATATTTCCAACGAAAATAAAAATAATGACGACTACAAGTGGAATCGAACCCGCGCCTCGAATGCTTGACGTAACCCACTTTACGGAATCAAACACCCTACCAACTACTCTGTCTTAACACGTCTGACTACGTTTCATATTGTGGGCATTCGCCACACCATAACGACAAGCTAGTTTTCTTGCGCAAGGACCATCACCGGTCTGGCCTGCTCGCCAACGAAAATTCTGACCTTTATAGTGGAATGCTTTGACACCAACGGCATTTTTCACAAAGATTCTTGATGAGGGCAAAAAAAAGAAACTGTTACAACACCACCTCCAAACTGTGACGTTTTCGAAATGGCGAAAGGTCACTGTCATACAGTTACCGAGACGTCTAAATTGATGCTGATCACTATATTAATCATAATTTAATCTGCTGCGAATCCTTAAATACTCAGATTGAAGTGCGCAGATATCCGCCTTTCTGCGTTCATTCTCTTTATGCAAATATACATTATAAAATTATAATATTTTTGACCTAACAAAAAAATGCTGACTGGATTTATGAAATGAGAGAGATAGAGAGACAGATAGAGAGAGAAAGAAAGAGAGTGTGTGTGTATGTTTTTTTAACATCAACTGTATAACTTCTTGGAAAGTAATCAATTATGTTACCTGTTAGTACAAATCTGATAATAATTTTATTATATTAATTATAAGAAGCATTATTTCATTAAAACTAATTTCATAGTTTATTTGTTAATGTAACAGAGTTACGCTACTAGCACGGCACAATAAAATAATAACTCGTTCTGTTTCCCACAAGTGTAATAATCAACTCAGATCATAGTACAGTTAGGCAATTATAGAACTATACTTCCTATCACAACACTCGAGTCGTCTTTTAGTCGAATCTTGACGCTTATGCCCAAACATTCAGTACGTAAGCAGTCTGCACCGTCTACTTGGGAGAACGCTTGAAGTGGTCCGCGGTGGACAGTGGTCAGACCGCTCGCCTCCCACCAAGGCGAACCGGGACTCCATTCCCCGCGTTGTCACCCAGATTTTCACGTGGCAGACGATGCCGTTGGCCAGCGGGTTTTCTCGGAGTGCTACCCTTTCCCACCCATTTTGCATTTCGCCGCTTCTCCATCTTCACTTCACTTCTTCGCCCTTCACCGGCGCTCAAGACCTCGTGACTAAGCATCGACCAAACCTCGCAACAGAACCCTGAATGTTCCCACAACGATAATAACGTAATCATGTTGATATCGGAAAAAAATATCAATATTATTTAAATTGGTTATTTATAAAAGTATCGTTTTACGAAACGATATATGGAAAGAAAAATATAGATTTTCGGTGCATCGGAATCCGATATGTTACGTATTTAAATGACTTGACAAATGTAAGATCTCTAGGACTATTACATATTGAGGACACGAAGCATTGCAGAAGGATGTTACGCCCGTTTTTGGTGAATGTTGTCAAAGTAAACATAACAATTTTATTAAATTTTTTAAATTCAAAACAGAGCTTATTAAAGAGTATTTTAAAAATATTTATTTCGGATACCTGGAAAAATATATTGATTTCGATAAAATATCGTTGAAATATATCGACGATTGATATCGATATATCGTTGATAAAATATCGTCATTTCAATAAATCGATATTTTTCCAAAATCCCTATAATGTACCTGCAATTCTCAGACAGATCGCGCACGACCCACACGGCACGAATATCTTGGCAGTGCTTTATTCGCCAGAACTAATTCAGGGTTGTCCGCCCTTCTTCTTATACTTAACCTAACACAAACTCTTCACTATTCCGCATTTTTGATTACGAAGAGGCGTCCACACGTTTCTAGTATTGAAGTTCTCGCCGCCTTTCTTACCCAGTCAAAGCCGCTTCCTAAGAGTACCGTATCTTGTGTCACATACTATCTCGTCTAGGAATGTGCGGAATTTGGGTTGAGGGTAGGGTTCCCAACCCTCCCGGAATGCCCGGGAGACTCCGGGAATAATGTTCAACCTCCCGAGCTCCCGGGATGCAATAATTTCTCCGGATTTTCTAAAATAATATTGTCATTAACAAAATATATAAATCGAACCGAAATCGAAACACATCGAATGCATAAGCGCTACCGTGCCGCCACCGCCGTCACGTTTGACGTGTCGCATCGCGCGCGACCTCCCTCGTGCCAACAGGCCTACCCCCCGCACCGCGCGCCGTGTGCCGTTCCTTTGTTTTGTTCAATCAGTCAAATGAGATATTCATGCAGTAATGTGCGTATTGCGTTAACAGATTTTAGTGCGGCGAGCGGCGAGTGGCATAATAATTCAAATAATCATTAGGTACCCAGTACCTTACTTCATCAAATGTATCATGATCATGATTATGTCCTAAAAAAAACCGACAAATATTAGATGCTTCTCGAAAGCAATGTAAATGTAAATTTAACTCCCAGGTTGGTTCCTTCGAGAGTTGGCAACCCTAGTTGAGGGAGTGAGGGTGGGTAGTGGCAAAGACCAAANAGGTTGGTTCCTTCGAGAGTTGGCAACCCTAGTTGAGGGAGTGAGGGTGGGTAGTGGCAAAGACCAAATAACTGTACTTATGAAGTTCTAACCATTTCAATTTTAGATACACTTTTCGTTTATGACACGAAATTCCGAAAAAGGAAAATACGTAAAAAACCAGATATAAACAAAAACGAACTAAGAATCAATAAGGGGGTGCATCTAGGCACTTTCATCTCAAAACCACTAGCATANCAGATATAAACAAAAACGAACTAAGAATCAATAAGGGGGTGCATCTAGGCACTTTCATCTCAAAACCACTAGCATAGCGTAAATGATTATGGCGCGAGCCATAATGTGCTCGATTGCAGTGCGGAGACCCTGGGTTCGCATACGAAGCGAGTAAAGAAAACAGGTTCGGCTGTGCCGAGGCCTTCGGGCGAATCAAGTAAGAGGATACATAATATGAACAAAATACGGCGCTGTTTATGATGCTGNCTGTGCCGAGGCCTTCGGGCGAATCAAGTAAGAGGATACATAATATGAACAAAATACGGCGCTGTTTATGATGCTGCTAGCATGGGCGTGGCCAGGGCAGACCGGAAGGAGAAAAAAGGGTTGAGGGGAGGGGACAGGGGAACTTGTCCCTCCAGAAAAGAAAAAATGTAAAGCTGAGCAAATTATACATAACAAAATTCCCACGTATATTATTCTGCCCATTACACAAATCGTAGCAATTGTTTGCTATATGTAAATAAACCCATTTTATAAAATGTAAATATACATACGTTAAAACGTTTTTTTATAGAAATGTTGTTTGTACCTGTTTGATTGAAATTCTAGCTATGCCCCTGGAAGCTGGATTTAATTCATANCTGTGCCGAGGCCTTCGGGCGAATCAAGTAAGAGGATACATAATATGAACAAAATACGGCGCTGTTTATGATGCTTATGATGCTGCTAGCATGGGCGTGGTCAGGGCAGACCGGAAGGAGAAAAAAGGGTTTGTCGGGAGGGGACAGGGGAACTTGTCCCTCCAGAAAAGAAAAAATGTAAAACTGAGCAAATTATACATAACAAAATTCCCACGTATATTATTCTGCCCATTACACAAATCGTAGCAATTGTTTGCTATATGTAAATAAACCCATTTTATAAAATGTAAATATACATACGTTAAAACGTTTTTTATAGAAATGTTGTTTGTACCTGTTTGATTGAAATTCTAGCTATGCCCCTGGAAGCTGGATTTAATTCATANTTTTTTATAGAAATGTTGTTTGTACCTGTTTGATTGAAATTCTAGCTATGCCCCTGGAAGCTGGATTTAATTCATACAATGCGGGCACTGGCTGCAAAGTTAATCAGTTTACCAATTAAAATGTTATATTAAGGCATGCAATTTATAAACCAAAATTATATTTAAAAAATCTTAAATTACAATAACAACGAAAGAGACTAGACAGAAGTAAAAAAAAAAGTGACAATCTCAGTAATACAATAGTTATAATCTCAAAACGCCTTATTTCACAACATTCACTTCTGATTCTTACGGGGCCGCGGTGGTGTAGTGGTTAGACTACACGCCTCCCACCCAGGCGAACCGGGTTCGATTCCCGGCGGGGCCGCTCCCGGATTTTCGCATGTGGGGATCGTGCCAGGCGATGCCGCTGGTCGGCAGGCTTTCTCGGGCATCTCACGCCTCCCCCCGCCCTGCATTCCGGCGCTGCTCCATACTCACCTCGTTTCACCCTCATCGACTCTCAAGACCTCGATGTTAAGAGCCACCGAAGTATCTCCACTCCACTCTGATTGTTACTTGTCCGTGCAGTCTACTTAATAATATTTTCTTTTGAAAGGTTGGAAGGGGTCCGGACCATCTGACGCCCTCCCTTGGTTACGTGCCTGGCTGTTAGCGGCTATTCACGACGAAGTGAGCACTTTTGAAAAACATCTCATTTGGAATAATAGTCAATAAATATATTATATTGTGACCTTACACGTTAACTATCTAGTCCAGTGGAATATAAACACAGTTTATTACTCGCATGGCAATATTTATTTTATAAGGTGGTTAATGATAAAAATTGGCTGAAAGGAAAAAGTAACTAGGGCCTGCAAAAGTGCTCAGTTGACCGTGGACAGCCTATAGGCGGCGTGAAAGCCCCTCCCAGTGGCACGCGCCGAGCTCGCCCCTCACACGACAGCCCCGCCGACGAGCAGGCAGGCACGCAGCACTTTACGAGCACGGCGCGAAGTTAAGGGAGAGTTTGAAGCACGGGAGGCCGGCGCCGCGTGACGCTAATGGGGCAGCCACTCACGTGCCCCGGCTGACAAGTGACACGATGCTCTACTCCTCCTGCCCCTGCCCGACCCCTCTCGGCGACGGGTCGTTACAGCAGTACGTGGAGGACAGACCCCGCGCTCATATCCTCGTCATCCGCGCCACGTTACACACCAAAGGGACGCTGCCGTTCGTTATCACGGTGACAGAAATACCCCTCCTTACAGGACTGTATCCTAAAGAACGGTTCTTGTGTAGAATGTGAGGAACACTAACCATATGAAATAAAACTGTAAACTTTACTACTGTATTGCCCATAAATTAACAGGTGATTGATCACCCTTAGGCTTATGGCACATCCATAGTCTCATTTTTACTTCTGTCTCGTCTCTATTGCTATCGTGTAATGTTTTTAATTTTTAAAACTTTTTTTTTTATTGCATGCCCTTGTGTAGTGTTTCAATGTGTAAACTAATATCCCTCTGTAGTAACCACGGAGCTAGTAAACTGAAGATCACATCGTACGAATAAAAGCGTACATCCAAGGCCGCACCTAAATTTCAGTCGGACAGGGTCAAACATTAATTTTACGGAGAATTTTAAACATTTACATATATTTACTGTTTTATTAATTGGGTTCAATTTCGCACAGAAAACGCTGGGATTTATTTTTGTTATGTAGGGTAAAATACATCCAGCAAATTTCTTTCATTGCATATTTTCACAGTTACAATATTTCTCCGATCACCTCCATACCCTTTTCCACCGGCTCCGCCCAATGCTGATTCTCTCCAGACAAAATTCCTGGAAACGTGTCTCGAGGTTAGCCTGAAGAAGGGAAGATATGGAGTGTTATTACAGTGTTAAGACAGAGTATTACAGTGTTAAGACAGAGTATTACAGTGTTAAGACAGAGTATTACAGTGTTAAGACAGAGTATTACAGTGTTAAGACAGAGTATTACAGAGTGTTAATACAGGAGTGGACGAGGGACGAAATTAAAATGTTGGGTGGCAATTGTTGGATCCAAGACATCGCAAGCGCCCATACGGAATTACAAAGAAAAAAATGGTAGCACCACAAGAAAACCACGGGAGTGTCCCTCCACGCTATCTGCACAAGTATCATGGTTCAACAATTTTGGCTTAAAGTGAGTGGCTAAATTTTTAATTGCGTAACTTGGATTTGGAAAGGGCTTATTAACGCCCCCCCCCCCGNGTTTATAAACTAACTTATGACCTAACTTAAACTAACACCCATGCCTTACATGTGATTCGAACCCAGAGCCTCCCGCACCCCAGACCGGTGGCGCACCAACAGACTGCGACACGGGAGGTCGGCTAATTGCGTAACTACACTGAGAAAAAAATATGGTTGTAGAACTATATATATAGACTTAAAATAAGGACAGCCATCTTATCGGTTGACGGTACGCATATCAGACAACATGTTATACTTCGTAATAATTACATTGTTTCATGAGTTTAACGGTTCTTTAAAGTTATAATTTGTTAGCAACAACTATTTCTTTGACTGAATTGTTTTTTATCAGAATTAATTAGTCGAAATAAAATAAATATTCTTTCTATTCAAATTATTTTATTATATAAATAACCGCGGAAGTACTGCTCGTAAAGGTAAATACCTTAAATGATTTTAAAAACGTCCATACACTTAATATTAAAACAATAATACAAGTCTATATAACGTCTCACATTTTTAGCGTGTCGATACGTTTTTTTTTTTTGAGAGCGGAACATTTTTTTGGTGTTTAGAATGACAGAATTGAAATTTATTTTACCTGATAGATTTTTGGAAATGTATAAAGAGTCCGATTAATACAATATTCAGATATGTTAATTGAAAACTTACTGATTTTATGTAGGCGTATATAGATATCAAATAAATTAAAATTAGTATAATAATACATAATATCAAAATTTCCGGAAGGAAACTCAAATGTGATATATTTAATGATAAAACGTGTTATTATTCATTTTGTTCAATCCGTATTTCGTATATTTTTAATTTATGTAATACAACATTAGAATTATCGGAATAAGTTTGGTTAGAAGCTATTTGATTTACAACGAGCGAATGCCACCATAGAGGCGTCTGAAAATTATTTCTGTTCGGAAATAAAATACCAGTTAATTATATGTGTTTTCATTACGTTTGCGGGTAATGTTCGTTCATTTGAAATGTAACCCTAAAGAACTTACCGGAAATATTTTCTATAACATCTTGAGATGAATTTGGACTGCTTGAAATATTATTGCAATCAAAAGGATCCTTCCATCTAATGAAATCTATAACTGCATTTTTAACCATTTGCGTTTATATAAATCGTTGAATTCTGAGATTTTATAAACGCATTTGTAAAAGAAATTATTATTGCATATGTTTTCCATATTACCTTGTGTTGTTGATATATACACAATATTAATTTATAAATTATTTAAAACACATAAGGATAAAGTTCTTATTCTATTTAATTAGTGTTCTAGCAAACCACAATTTAGTTTTTTCATATTCTTTAAATGTTATAGTTTTCTTTTGAACACTTCAGAAATGTTTGTAATTATATATCTACTATGTCTAAGACATGTTGTTGTAGGAAAATGTCCTAAACTCGTTAATATTTATGATTTATTTACAACTTTTAAACCCGCTTTACAAGTAGGCATTTCATAATTGTTTTATATGTTTTTGGTAAATTGTATCCTTTCATACATTTTGAATGAAACTATAATAATTGTTGTTTTATCATACAGGTCCAAAACAGGCATGTTGCATAAACTGTTTTGTATCATATAAAATACGTTTACGTCCAGAGATTTTGCCGACTCATGTAGACTCCTCATGCAGCTCAATTACTGGGACATCTTCATCTCGTGCTCTTGGTATCAACGCCTCGGGAACACCTTCATCAAGGGATCAACAAACTCTTAAACCTTAGTATGAATGGCTCAAAAGGAAAGCACGCCGTGGGCTGACACCCGGTAATTTAATACAGCGTTCGGCGTTATGGAAAGTGCTGTACTTATAACGACAACCAACAATCACGCAACCTTGCACTTTGACATTTACAGCCAATTACAGATGTACAATTAAATATAACAAGCAATCGAATGGAAAACAGCCGCAAGTAACCTCATTTACGTTATCTCGCATGAACATGACGAGGGATGAAACATTTTCAGCCACCAATATTGCACTAAGGAAAACGTTTCGAAGAATGAAACCAAATTTGTTGACGCAACCAAATTATTGTTTCTACAGGGACAACAACATATTTTTTTGCACTAACAAATAACGTTATTGTCCTTATTGTAACAGAAAATATAAACAAACCCTCGAGCTGTGAATTCGAACTAAGGCAATCAAATGACCTAATTACCTTGCAATTAACCAAATGAATGCCAGTATTGAAACAAGCTGATTTTGTTGCCGCCACAAATTCTGCAATACTAGACATATCAGATTGTTTCAGTTAACCAAACTTGTATTTACTCCAAACTAAATATTAATTTGAATTATTTTAACGTACTTGTAAAATGGTTGTGTGTACCAAATACGTGTGCATTATGTTAGAGGCAAGAGCAGATTGTTTGAGTGAACAAAATATTTTTCAATGTAAACAAATACTCTTAAAAAAATTGCGTTTGGTATCTGATACAAAATCTTTCTCTGTGTGAAAAAGAATGCTACGAGAGTAGGGTCTTGATTAAATATTGAACCACTCTTTTCCTCCCACCAAACGTGGACGTTTTCAACAACATATAATTGCAGCCTTTAACTAATTATACAGTCAAAAAACATTTAGTTGCAGCCTTTAATTAATTATACAGGATGTAACTAAATTGGACCGACAAACTTTGGCAGCATGTTCATCACAAAAAAAAGTGAAGACATATATACGACCTATGTTCTAAAGTGAATTATAATGATGGCGCGCATCTTTGAAGCTGGACCTGAAGCATTAGTTTATTATAAATACTAAAGAAATTATTTTTAAGATTGAAAACAGCGTCTGCATAATGTGTAAAGTTAATTGTGATGTGCAGATTAATAATCCAAATATTTTAAATTCCAAGTTCGCTACAGAGTCATGGAGATTAAGTCTAAATAGGGGTAGTAACTGTGATTATTTCCAAGAAATAATTTGATGACAGACAGATGTTGTGGTGTTTACAGATCTTTGTTCCATTACACACTATCCATAAACTCAGTATTCCATCTTGAATATTTTCTCCAATGTTTCAAGCCCAACTTCAAATATTTGTACCGCCCTCACGATTCACTTTAGACCATATGTCGGATATACGTTTTCAATTTTTTTTTTTTTTTTCGTGGATGGCCTGCTGCCGAAGTCTGCCGGCCTAATTTAGATACACTCTCTATACAAGGCTTTCCAGTGAAGTGAATATATCCCAGGAGCGATTAATTTACACTGTTTAAAAATAACTGCTGATGTCATCTGAATTCTAACGCAAATCTCCAGCTATTTTCCATTGGTCTGTTTCAACTTTGTCATCACAAATAATTTCTATTACGTAAACAAATTGGCACGAAGACGACGATTATTGACGGCCACTTTCCTAAAGCTAGCAAGAGGCTGAAGCGCGGAGTTGTGGCAACACCGCACGCGTGGATCCTTATATGGCCATGGGGAAGGCGGAGTACTCCGTCTGGAAGGAATTACACATACGTATTTATTTCTTACGCTATTAAAAAATAATACGAAGTCAAGAATTTTTTTGACCACGTTTTCGTAATGAATACTCATGCAGATTTTAAATGATTGTGAATGCTACGTGTTTTTATACAAATTTTAATATTTTGTGACAATTTAAACATATTAGAAAGATATGTTACGTAACCAATTTTGCTATTACAGTGATGTAGCACCACTTGTTATGTAACTCTGGCGTTCGAAAAAAACACATGTAACAAACTCTTGGAACTGTGTAATGTGCATTTTACCTGGAATAGCGTATCCCTTCCCTTTCGGTGTACCAGCCTTAAGTAGTACACAGGCGATCATGAGCGGTTGGTAATACTATTATAATGTCTAACTCCTATTCTAAAAGTCATGGCTTCGTTCCCAAAAAAAGTAGTGAAGTATTTTCTTCCAAAGTGGTTATCAGTTCTTTTTCCATATGGAATTCGCTTGACTTTATATACATATCCCAGTTCTCATTGTGGAATTACAAGAAATATTTAATTACTGCATCATTTTTAACGTGTGTAGTTTGTAGCTGTAACTCCACAAATAACGACGGACACCTAAAAACTGTATCCATTTGGAAAAATAATCACATCCCGATCAAGTATAAACTAACAAAATAACTCATTTCGACTGTCAAACCGCAGGCACTGAATTTGAGTAATAAAAAGATAACATATAATAATAGTAAATATAATAATTATACTTATTTACAGATTACTGATAATTGATAACTGATGGATGGTGATGACACTTTATAAATAAGGAATGCCCTTTGCAATTCGTTGAACGTTTTGTTATTCTTCGATTTTCAAGAAGTCTGGCATATTTATATTTCGAATGCTTTTCTGTTACATATTAAGAATGATTTCTCATATTTAGTATTTTAATCATTATTATTATATATAAATAATTAGTATCTGTGATGTTTACAAGCAATCCTTACTCTCGCCCAAAATTAATAGCATGACTTCAGCGTACTTAGTTCAAATCAAGAAGAGACGACTGTTTGGTAAGATCGATCATACTCGCTATATATTAACATTCACAGTCGAATATCTAGAAGACTACATGGAACGAAATATATTTAAACTTGATGTAATATACATATAACTGTATACGCTACACGTGATTCGAACACTTGATCTTCAAACTAACATAAAAACTATCTGTTTCTTGACACCACAGGTAGATAAACGAGACATGATTTTTTTCCTCTGTACATGTGAAATAAACAGATGAACAACCCACACAGTTAATAAATTCAGGAACATTAACCAAATATAATGTCATCAATGCAATGTTACGGAACCGTAATTGAACACTGATGTGGATATCTTGATTCCACCATGGCTAACTGCTGCAGTGAAACGAAATCCTCTAGAAAATTATACACGCAGCTAACACGAAAAATAATCTCTGACCCACACAGCTACCGCGGGAAACGTATTTTTCTCCACTTTCACAGTTGAGATGTGTATGCATTCTCGTCGTTGGCACCGGTCAGGGCCAACAACCAAACCTTTTAAAGGAATTTGAATTACTCCGTGTTTGGAGAATTCAATATTTGTTGATAACAGTTATTTACCCCAAGCTTCATTGGTGTTGCCTAATCCATACGTACACTGAAACAAGTTTAATGTTCTTGCAGCAAAAAAGTTACTAAGGTATTTCTTTAAACGTAATGTTGAAGTGATGATGTTGATAAAACCTCTAAGAAATGTTGTCGCAAACAAAAGTTGTATTACCGTAAAAATAACGGGAAGGGCAAAGTATTTTGTGTTACTGTAACATTAAAGAAATGTCCAACCAACACAAGTTTACACTGACTTGGCGTTGTAAAATGGCGGATAGTAGTGAACAGCGATAACCTCGTAAAACGAAACCACTGCATTTCAATTTTAAAGCAGTATGTGAGAACTAAATGTAGCTTAGACCAGCTTTCGAGCCTTTCAAAGCAGTTTACTTGTGCCAATTAGGCATATAATTATAGAGCATGAAGTGTTTCCAGGTAACAAGAGAACTGCAGTTTGTCGTTATGTTCTACTGAATACCCACAATATGAAACACGATCAGACAAGTTAAGATAGAGCAGTTGGTAGAACGTCAGATTCTTTAAAGTGGAGAAGGTCAAGGACACGAGGAGCGGGTCCGATTCCCCTCTAATCATTTTTTTTTTTCGTTGGAATATTTATTTTTGAGATAAAATAATTGTATTTAATTTATTTTACATCGGAAAGGTTTTCAAAGCAAAGAAACTACAAGAAAAATTTTTAACACAAATATTAATATCAATTCAACACAAAATTTATTTTTCCGCAACATAAACACAACTAATATTGCCAGAANCACACGAGGAGCGGGTCCGATTCCCCTCTAATCATTTTTTTTTTTTCGTTGGAATATTTCTTTTTGAGATAAAATAATTGTATTTAATTTATTTTACATCGGAAAGGTTTTCAAAGCAAAGAAACTACAAGAAAAAATTTTAACACAAATATTAATATCAATTCAACACAAAATTTATTTTTCCGCAACATAAACACAACTAATATTGCCAGANTTTTAACACAAATATTAATATCAATTCAACACAAAATTTATTTTTCCGCAACATAAACACAACTAATATTGCCAGAACAGTAAGGAGGTAATGTTGTTATAGGCTATTCTCGGTAAAGTGAGCACTTTTAAAAGCCCTCTCATTTTGGTCTTAGACGTTAACTTCAGAGTCCGGTGGAATATGCATACTGTGTTTATTACTTTCATGGCAATATTTACTTAAAAAGGTGGTTCAATGATAAAATATGGCTGAAAGGAAAAAATAACTATGGCCTCAAAAGTAAATGTATATGTAGAAATGGAATAAAAATTTTCATACACCTAAGTATATCAAATACAATTCATTAGGTCTAAAAGACATACCTAAAAAGAAAAACTTTTGCACTTGAATAAAATTAAACTGTACGTTTCATGAATACATTTGCTCAACTTTTGAACGAGTCAATANAAAAACTTTTGCACTTGAATAAAATTAAACTGTACGTTTCATGAATACATTTGCTCAACTTTTGAACGAGTCAATATAGTCCAGTCAACCGGTGGTTTTACCAAGAAAAAATTCCGGAAGTTTTTTTCTCACCGGTTCTATATGGTTTTNTCAAGCTCAAAAATAAAATATAAAAATAATTGTTCATTGAATACAAACCCGTTCTGTGAAATACAACAAAAAAAATTAAGAGATCTTTTATTATTTCAAAACTCCAGTATGATCACCTGGTTATACGACAAACGTTTTGTCGTTATATTATGTGCATATCCTTTTTCCTATATAAAATGCAAGTAAGAAAATAAAACATGTTCTTTAAGAGTTTTTAAAACCATTTTACTTCTTGTTGCAGTCTTCATCTGATATTTTATTTCAGTGGCATGAAATATATGCCGTTTTACGAAACGCGTTGAAGACATAGCGAGTTAATATCACCCTTACCCCAGCCGTTAGGTTAACGACTGTAGAGTATACGGCGAGACGACTAATCTGCAAAGTGAACCGCTCCAGAAAAACTTAAGTATCACGGCTAGTACACTGACATCTTAGTGAACCCCCTGGAAATCAGAATAATTATATGTACGTGGTTTTATCGTTGCACGACGACCCATATTTGCTCTTGTTCTAAAAATACGGTTCAAAGTTATTCGAAATAATGAACAATGAACGAATAATGAACAACATTTTCCCCTCGACTTTATGCTTACTAGAAAATGAACCATGCGAAGTTACAAAGAGAGAGTTTATTTGTCTGGGATCAGTTGATGAATTCCACCTTTCATTATTACTGGTGTGTCAAACAGAAGCATGAAAATGCCAAAGAGATGTTCAATTTACACACGCGCCGCTTACTCGGTACAAAACAAAACGATACAACCAGTCGGCAACAATACGATTTTTTTGTCAACTGTAAAAAAAAAAAGAGACAAGTTGCAATGCAGTTATCCTTTCGTGTCGGAGCACTAAAGTATCAATGTTCTCCAAACTAAAACTGAATAAGTAACCACTTGCCTTGCCTTGCCTTACTCTACTATCTACTGTACCATGCCATGTTGACATAATGCCCGAACTATTTATTTATAATTGTCAGAATTGGCATAACATAAAACCTTAAATATCAATACGATGCAACATTTTTAACAACGACCAAATAACACAGAGTAAAAATTAAGTAAAAAAGTAACCCGTAATATGTTATATCTCTACAGGATGACGCAGCCAATAAATACCACGAAACCAAAGTTACCTGAAGAAAACAATTTCAAAGTAAAACATGGGTTCTGTTGCTACAAAAAATAACACGTTTACGTACGTTGCGTTTCTTATACAATTAACAGTGAGGAAAATATCGACGCAAAACGGAACCACGGTGGCTGAGCGGTTACACTGCTCACCTCCCACCGAGGCGAATCGGTTTCGATCCCCGGCCGATTCACTCTGGATTTTTGCAAGTGGGAATCGTGCCGGATGATGCCGCTGGTAGGCGGGTTTTCTTGGGAATCTCCCGTTTCGATGTTAAGAGCCGCCCAAATCTCTTCACTCACTCGACACTAAACCACCCTCCTGAACACTAAACACATGCAAGTCGCGTCGCCGCCGTTTATCAACACTGGGACGCTACTCCCTCAGCGCGAGGGAAGTAGGCCTACAAGCCCTTGTGAGGGCTCTTGTCATGCCATTTGTCGAGCCCAGGTTGGGGACAGCTAGCCCATCCCGCCTGGCTGTTGATCAAATAGATACACTGAGGCATGACGCCATTTTTGCATCACCCGGGACGGTAATCCCTCAGCGCGGGGGAGGTACAAGCCCTTGTGAGGGCTCTTGTCCTCCAGTGCATTTGTCATTTCCAATCGGAATCCAGGTTGGGGACAGCCAACCTGTCCCGCCTGGCCGTTAGTCAGACTTTATTGCTGCGGACTTGCCAGCAGTTATTCAGTTTAAAAAGGTTCCCTGGGTAGCGCCAGGGAACCTGGGCAATTACTATTTCCTCTCTTTCCTTGCCTGTGGAGGAAAAGAGAGGAAAGGTTCCTATTGCTCACGGAATTTTGAAATTCAGGTCTTGCTATAACCGCCGCGAAGACCGAAGTGCTTCGTTGCGGTTTTTTTGGTTAAGTTTTGTAAGCGGATTCTAAGCCGAAATATACAGTCATGTCTAGAAAGGTAGATTGGAGGCAAGGCCTTATTCCACTTAATTTAGTAAGTGTGTATGTTTTTTTGTGTGTGATTCTAAGATATTGCAATAAGTAAATAAGATTTGTACGCTTATTGCTTGTGTGTGTGTTTACTCCGACGAGCGAAGAAGGTTTTGTTTAANGCACATTCATACTCAGTCACGTAAAAAGTAATTTCTCCTGAATTATTTTACTCTTTATTTATTTAATTCATTCTTCATCTAAGCATTCATAAAAGAAGGGAACATCACGCCATCACGTTTTAGGAGAGCATTCCTCTCGTTTTGGCTGAGGGCTAAAAATACGCCATCCTACATCGAGCTTTACTGCGTGACCCCCGTTATGAGAAATTTAAATTTCAAAAATGTATTTTATAGGAAAATTGGTTTACTTTAATTTGGAAAGAAGATGCATTTTTGATTAAGCGCATAGTTTTCGAGTTATCGCGGGTGAAAGAGAGCGTTTCTCTAGTTTTTGCCAAAGGGCCAGAAAATTGCCCTTTTTCAGCGCGCTCTACCGCCTGGATACTTCGTCAGGAAATTAAACTTTATAAATTAATTTTGTAGGAAATTTTGTCTACTTTAATTTTGTATGGAATAATCTTTTCGATTATATGCATAATTTTGGAGATATAAGCCAAAAACTAAAAAAATTACGACATTTTAACGGTTTTTTGCGTTTTTCTTATGAAGCTCACCAGCCTCGATGGCGCAAACATGAAATTCGGATTCAGCACCCCAAAAAACATATAGAACCGGTGAGAAAAAAACTTCCGGAATTTTTTCCTGAAAACACCTCTTTTGAGCACCGGTTGACTGGACTAATAGTCTATGTGTGTACTATAATATGTATGTTTCCCCTCTCAAGCATAATGTACGTGACATATTTGTGTGTTAAAAAATTAATTCAAGCTCAAAAATAAAATATAAAAATAATTGTTCATTGAATACAAACCCGTTCTGTGAAATACAACAAAAAAAAATTAAGAGATCTTTTATTATTTCGAAACTCCAGGATGATCACCTCGTTATACAACAAACGTTTTGTCGTTATATTATGTGCATATCCTTTTTCCTATTTAAAATGCAAGTAAGAAAATAAAACATGTTCTTTGAGAGTTTTTAAAACTATTTTACTTCTTGTTGCAGTCTTAGTCTGATATTTTATTTCAGTGGAATGGAATATATGCCATTTTACGAAAAGCGTTGAAGACATAGCGAGTTAATATCACCCTTACCCAAGTCGTTAGGTTAACGACTGTAGAGTATACGGCGAGACGACTAATCTGCAAAGTGAACCGCTCCAGAAAAACTTAAGTATCACGGCTAGTACACTGACATTTTAGTGAACCCCCTGGAAATCAGAATAATTATGTGTACGTGGTTTTATCGTAGCACGACGACCAATATTTGCTCTTGTTCTAAAAAATACGGTTCAAAGTTATTCGAAATAATCAACAATGAACGAATAATGAACAACACTTTCCCCTCGACTTTATGCTTTCAAGAAAAAGTAACCCGTAATATGTTATATCTCTACAGGATGACGCAGCCAATAAATACCACGAAACCAAAGTTACCTGAAGAAAACAATTTCAAAGTAAAACATGGGTTCTGTTGCTACAAAAAATAACACGTTTACGTACGTTGCGTTTCTTATACAATTAACAGTGAGGAAAATATCGACGCAAAACGGAGCCACGGTATCTGAGCGGTTACACTGCTCGCCTCCCACCGAGGCGAACCGGTTTCAATCCCCGGTCGGTTCACTCTGGATTTTTGCAAGTGGGAATCGTGCCGGATGATGCCACTGGTAGGCGGGTTTTCTTGGGAATCTCCCGTTTCCCCCACCCCTTTATCCCGGCGGTGCTCCATACTCACCTCACTTCACCCTCATCGGCTCTCAAGACCTCGGTGTTAAGAGCCACCCAAATCTCTTCACTCACTCACTCGACACCAAACCACCCTCCTGGACACTAAACACATGCAAGTCGCGTCGCCGCCGTTTATCATCACTGAGACGCTACTCCCTCAGCGCGAGGGAAGTAGGCCTACAAGCCCCTGTGAGGGCTCTTGTCCTGCCATTTGTCGAGCCCAGGTTGGGGACAGCTAGCCCATCCCGCCTGGCTGTTGATCAAATAGATACACTGAGGCATTACCAGCAGTCTGTTTTGTTTTAAGGCCGCTGTGTAGCGCCAGGGGACCTGGTACCCATTGCTGTTTCCTCACCTTCNGAATAATTTCTAAAACCCAGAATTTTTTAATGCAGGGCTTGTCTCCCAGCCCCCTCTCTTCTAATATTTTTTCTACCTACTAATAAAGAGCATGATTTCCACCCATTTGTCTCCTATAGCATTTTCTGATAATTCTGATAATGCATGCTACAATTTTTTAATTCTTTCCTGTCGAAAGGGCTTTTACGGTGAATATGCCGGTTTTTCCCTTTCTCTTCTTAGTATAGTAGTTTAATTATAAGTACACCTAGTGAGGTTTTCGTGGCCGAATCGTGGCCATGGCAGCCCAATCCCTCGCTGCAGCGATGCATGTCTCCTTGCATGATTTCCTTCCCTTGTAGGCTTATGGGGCTTAGCCCTGAGACGCACTTAACTCCAGTCCCTAACGCGGGCTCACATATAACACTTAGTTTCATAGTAGTTTAAAAAAAAAAGACTTGTTGAGAACCACCGCGAAGCCCGGAGCATTTCGTGGCGATTTTAGTTTTGTTCAAGCATAATCTAAGCCGAAAGATTGCAGTCGTCTGGAAGTAGGTCGAGGAGGCGAGGTCTGCGGAAAAGTTACGATTAAATTATTAAAATAAACTAGAATGTGTTTGTGTGTACAGTTGTTATTAATTTTTTACAAGTCGCGAAGTACGTAGCTGCAGAAGTTATACATAGAAAAAAAAGGCAAAGTCAAGGAGAGTGAGAAAAAAAAAAGGGGGGGGACTCTGGTAAGATAGAAGAGATTGAGGGGGCGGGGGAGAAAACATTCCACGGAAGACACCACACCGTGACCACAAACAGACAAATAAAACGACTGAAGAAAGGGAGGGGAAGGGGAGTAGAAAAAAAACGCGAAGGAGAACCACAGTTTCAGGTCCAACGTAGCGTGCTTACTGCCCAATAACCATTACTCCGCGCCATTTCCTTCGCGGAGCGGTGGAGGCGGCAGAACTGCGCAGAGGGGGAAAAGGGGGTGGCGAGATGCAGAGATTGTGTGTCTGCTCGGATGGCGGCAGATATGAGATGAGCAGCGGGGGAAGTTAGCGAAGAAACTGAGCAAAAATGGGAACCGGACTACCCCCTGCGGACAGAACAAAANGATGAGCAGCGGGGGAAGTTAGCGAAGAAACTGAGCAAAAATGGGAACCGGACTACCCCCTGCGGACAGAACAAAAGGCGACCGAAGTTGTTCTGGCAGTGATCTGGTTACCAGGCGGTAGAGAAAAACTGCCACTTGCTGCGTAGAAGAGTCTGAAAATGTCAACCTCTTATCGTGCCAACAAAATGATGTGTCTACTTGCTGTGTNCCACTTGCTGCGTAGAAGAGTCTGAAAATGTCAACCTCTTATCGTGCCAACAAAATGATGTGTCTACTTGCTGTGTGGGATAAATTATTACGTCGTATACAAACAAATCATAATTCATTTTATTGACAAATTCCCTAAAGTGTGACGTACGTATTAAAAATTATACAAAATAGTTTAAATGTACTTAGCATTGCAATGAGATATGTTGGGGGATAATTTTAAAATGCTGGCAGTCTCGTTTGTAATAAAACAATTCAAACAAGTCAAGCGTATATAATCCATTCACGGTTACTTCCAATTTTTCTTAAGCCCTGTTAAAGTTCTTCTTCCAGGATATTCCTCCGCCCGATGCAAACAAAGCTTATTCGAGCCTAGAAAATTACACCAAAGGGACAACGCACTTCATTCGTGCGGACTCGGTGTAATAATATTTTGTATAAGAACTACTTCTTACTAAGCATTACCAACACACCTAATTTCCCTATGTTTTAATTCATATTAACTATAATGAAATTATATAATTTGTAGATAAAATATAAACAAAATTTTATTTTAATTAAAAATAAGGTACTTAATGTTAACACAAGTATAAAACGCTTGTGATAGGTATATAACATAATCAGGAAACAATCAAATACGTTATATGTGGTTAGTGTGATTTTTCAAAGGTTTTATTAAAAAAGTGCGAAGACACCGCGAATAGACTATACCCGTAATACACATGCATTTTATTAGTTGCTTAATAAAAGACTATTCTTCAGATACCTAAACAGACCAGAAAAAAAAAAACNAATACACATGCATTTTATTAGTTGCTTAATAAAAGACTATTCTTCAGATACCTAAACAGACCAGAAAAAAAAAAACTAAAATTTACGTATTGCTGTGCTACTCGTAGACGGTAGTGGAAAGACGCGAAACTATGCGAGAGNAAAAAAAAAAACTAAAATTTACGTATTGCTGTGCTACTCGTAGACGGTAGTGGAAAGACGCGAAACTATGCGAGAGTATTCACAAGGAACACAAACTATATCGGCGGCTAGACATTTCGGATGATGTGAAAGCATTTACACTGTAAAAAACGCTTTCTTAGGTGAAGAACATTATATGTTACCGCAAAGAAAAAATTGTTTAAATGTGAATCACTACAACGTAGGTTTGCCACAAACATAGATTTTTTTAAATATATGTAACAATGACTATGATAACCTTGCATTGTCGTTACGGTAGTTTAGCAGACGTCTTTGTGAAAATGTCAGTTACACTGCAAAGGAAATTTGAGCTCTGAAAAAAGAACAATGATTAGTAAATAAGAGAGAAGTAACAAAAATTTCACAATTATATTCACTAGAAACAAAATGCTAGGATAGCTTTGAGATTTAAAACTACGCCTCCTGTGTTTGTAGTCTGAAGCCCTTCACAATAGGACCACAGATTACTTTTAATAGATGTGTTATGCCGTTTAGTAACAAGGGCGAGAAAATGTCACTTCCTAGGGAGAAATGAGGTTAGTAATTTGGAGAATCACTACACTTAAGAATGACATTAGACGTCCGCAGGAGCACTGTACGTACTTAGTTGTAGTTTCGTAACTGCAGAATGCATTGCTTTATGAACGTTTGCGCCGGGACATCAGTTACGTAATGGAAACTTCAATGCACAACAGAAAACCTCGAATATCACTCAATTGCTACCTTTGGCACGAAGTAGTTTTAATTTACTGTGAACAAAAGCAGATCAAAGGATGTTTATTTCTTGACTATAAAGGAAGGCAACATGTCAAGAAAACATAAAGTATAAAGAATGAAAACATTGTCGTGTAACGCCTTTTGAGTAGAAGCCTCGCTGACTCCCTTCGCGAGCGCCTGCCAGTAGGTAAACTTAGTTCTAATCCGAGTAAGCTTTATCACAGACTAGCTGTGCCCGCGGCTCCGCTCGCGTGGGCTACAGAATTATTGTTTAGGTTTTTTTTTAATGAAGTCCATGCTTTTTATACTTTTTCCTGACAATATCTGCATTTGCTTTTCAATTTCAATGAGTGCAAGGTTAAAAACTTCGTCATTGAATGTTGCTTGTAAATTAAATGGTAAAAACGCTTATTAGTATTTCTCTGATGTAGTAAGATATATGCTACCATGGAGTTTTTTTTTTAGGTATTTTTATTCTACACAATTCTTTACTACATTATATTGTTCCATCTTTAACGGTTTAGACAGCGTATTGGAAGAGAGCGTACTGGCGGCAAACTTTTTCCGACTTGATTCACTATTATCGTCACTGCTTATTCCTTATGTTACTTTACGTACCAAAAAATATATATATACTAAAACCTGGCCAGAGAACATAGCTGTGAATTAAAATAAAATCACGTAAATCGGATACGTGGTCCTCGAGTGACAGACAGAGAGACGTTGAGTTTTATAATATGAATATATTACAGCGACACTTGTCTGCGAACTTTACACGTAGCANGACAGACAGAGAGACGTTGAGTTTTATAATATGAATATATTACAGCGACACTTGTCTGCGAACTTTACACGTAGCATAATTCATTTATATTGTGAAACATTGAAACCATCTCCTCATATTCGCCATTATTACATATAACCTTTTCGTTCCCACACTAATTTATTGTTTCTGGTGGGGCAAATAAGAAATATTTTATGCGTGCTGTAATTAAGTTGAGAAATAACTTGTTTCGTTGTCACAACTAACAGGTTGTTGGCTTTGTGTTCGGTGGTCAGTGAAATGAACCAGTTACCCACGGGTACGATCATTAGACACCGAGCCCCGCAAAGTACAGCACCGGTCAAATCTAACCTTCTTGTGCAACATGTTGACAAAAGCCTACAATGGGAATGAAAGGCTTAAGCTGAGCTTGCACAGGGACAGGGAAAACATGCGAGTCGATTGCTTCCTGGAACCAGACTCAGCCTTATAGAATTGGTACTGTAGTCACAGCAGCTTCCAGCCGCCCGTGTAGGTTGTCTCGGGCGAGGAGCCTCGCCATTTACTCTGGGGAGACTACCCCGAGTTGTAAACCCGCATAGCAGACCAAGGATGTACAGACCATCGGGGAAGAATAAGAAGGAGGGGGGTCTTAACTGGCGGCCGTAAAAGAAATAACGTCACTAAACCCTGCCCGCCGTTAACAAACTAATNTTCGCAGTAACTGCAAAGAGATTCTTTCAAAACTCTTACTCGTGCATTTTGCATGCTAGGTTTAGAGTCACTCGTGCAATTAGCGTAACGTCTCAGTTGCAGCTGCGCTGGCCCTAATGAGCAGTGAAAATTCACAAATATGGACGAGAAGGCTCGACTATCTCGAACGTGCAAAAGGCCTGAAGAACCTCAAACAGACACAAACACATGGGGAATTTCAACTTCTTTCCATCTTCATCACTGGACGTNAAAAGGCCTGAAGAACCTCAAACAGACACAAACACATGGGGAATTTCAACTTCTTTCCATCTTCATCACTGGACGTTTCAACACCAAGGTAGATAATATTTACGTCATATAGATAATATTTACGTTAGTGATTCCTAAACACACACCTATAAGAGCACCAAAAAACTAATCAGCGAGATATCACTAGGTGTCTTACCTTGTTAACGTATAAATATGTAGAACACGTACAACCTTCCGAAATTCTGTTTTATTTCGCATGCGTTAGTCTGCTACATCCTAATAGAACAAGTTCCGACAGGGCTGATCTAANTCCGAAATTCTGTTTTATTTCGCATGCGTTAGTCTGCTACATCCTAATAGAACAAGTTCCGACAGGGCTGATCTAATAGAAATTAATACAGTTGGTTCGTCGTTCAACAAACATTCCTCAAAGCCCTCCTTAGGTTCTTCTTTCTCTCCGCCATGTATCCTTTCGCCAGGTTAAATAATTAACATTGTAATGGGCCNTCCGAAATTCTGTTTTATTTCGCATGCGTTAGTCTGCTACATCCTAATAGAACAAGTTCCGACAGGGCTGATCTAGTAGAAATTAATACAGTTGGTTCGTCGTTCAACAAACATTCCTCAAGCCCTCCTTAGGTTCTTCTTTCTCTCCGCCATGTATCCTTTCGCCAGGTTAAATAATTAACATTGTAATGGGCCNAAGCCCTCCTTAGGTTCTTCTTTCTCTCCGCCATGTATCCTTTCGCCAGGTTAAATAATTAACATTGTAATGGGCCTAATGAATGTTACCTACGCCGTCAATAAAGTGCCGCAAGAGCGAGGTGAAGCAGTGGTAACACACTGGACACACATTCGTGAGGATGTGGGTGCGATCCCCTTTCCGACCACCGCGATTTCGTTTTTACCACTGTTTTCAGAAATCACTCCAAACGGTGTGGTGTAGTGGTTAGACTACTCGCATCCATCCAGGCGAACCAGGTTCGGCTCCCGGATTTTTGCATGTGGGAATCGTGCCGGACGATGCCACTGGTCGGCGAGTTTTTTTAGGAGATCTCCCGTTTCCCTCGTCCTTGCATTCCTGCGCTGCTTCATACTCACCTCACTTCACCCTCATCGGCTCTCAAGACCACGATGTTAAGAACCGACCAAATCTATCCACTCCACTCCACTCCACCAATCGTGCGACGTAAAACCAAACCAACTTCCATGTTACTGTGGCTCCACCCTGCCTCCCTTTTACACCCTTAACCGAAATACCCGGTAAAACGACATATTTATTGCACAGACATTACAATTCAAGACAGACTTCGTACGCATATACANAACCGAAATACCCGGTAAAACGACATATTTATTGCACAGACATTACAATTCAAGACAGACTTCGTACGCATATACCTCATCACTCAAAGTCGTTCTTGTCAGCTTTCATTTCCTTTTACAACTTACCTCTGAATTTATGACATTCGCTTNACCTCATCACTCAAAGTCGTTCTTGTCAGCTTTCATTTCCTTTTACAACTTACCTCTGAATTTATGACATTCGCTTCCGATAAGTGTTTTTTCACTGCACGGTAAACTGCCATAAAATATAACAAATTCCGTTCAAATTCCGTTNATTCGCTTCCGATAAGTGTTTTTTCACTGCACGGTAAACTGCCATAAAATATAACAAATTCCGTTCAAATTCCGTTTTTACGCAAGTAATCCGAACACATTAACTCTTCGGCAAAATTCGCAAATTGAATACCTACATGTTTATTCTGTACAAACAGGAGGACATAAATACATCAAGTGACCTAAAAACGGAATACACGCGGAATTGGAAGGCTTTTTAATGGACAAAACACTTTATTTTAATTGTTGCCTTATCACGCATTACTACACTTCCAGCACGATGTACCGGATATGTGGAACCATTCGAACAGTTTCAATCAAGCAATGTATAATTACAGTAACTAATGGCAGTATTCAATTATAAAATTAATAATATATTTAATTAAGTTTGCTACAAAGTACTTAATAAAAAATTAAGCTTATATACATTTATAATGAATTATTCAAGCTATTTCCCTTAAATACAGCATGGGCAGTCTGAGATTACAAAAACAGGGCGGGTTTTTTTTTATAATGTAACACATGCAATTAATGTATTTTTATTCGTAAAAGCATGTGTGTCCTACCGTCTCTGTTAGTGGCCTAATTATTGCCGTGCTTTTTATACCCGAGTTTATTAAAATCTTATTAAGATTTTGTTTTGTTTCTGGTTAATACTGGTTAACAAACATTAGTGTTTTTATCACAATATAAGTAATTTAACAAACAATTTTATAAACATTTTATTAATATTTGTACTACACAGCAGAAAAGTGTTTTCTTTGATGCGTCTAACATTTGCTGTAAAATAAGTATATTTTTATGGTTAGGATATCTAAAGGTTTTGAAGAAAATTCATTGTTCTTAACCAAGGTACCGGAACCTCAACAAAATTACTTTAAAACATACGTACAGGAGAATATATGCTTGTTAATTATATAACTAACTACATTTTTGCAGTAGTATAAAAAAGAAATAACAAAAGTTCCTTCATTAAATTTAAATGGGGGCAAACACTTGATTTTGGAAGGAAAAAAATTGTTTACGCTTTGGACTAAGTTATTCGTGATAATAACCTGCAAAGTTTGGAAGGAAGCAAACACCTGCAAGTGGCAGAAACTACTTTTATTCACGCCGAGGGACATCTGTTAAAAATATACCTGATATTTCTCTCTTAAGCACGTTCCTAAAAAAAACTATATACGTAAGTACATATATCTCTAATTATTAAATATTAATATTTTGTAAACATTTGTAACACATTTTTGCAGTTCATTGTTTATAAATTGCAATTTTGCTCCAAAATGGTGAGGCAATATTGGCAAATTATTCGCAAATGAATGATTCACATTAGTTATTTATATGGGGCACTCGTTTTCACAAAATTCCTTGTAGAGCAAATCTTTAATAAAGAATAAGAAATTACAAATTTTATAATTTTTTTTTTTAGAAAGTTGAAAATACAAGAATTAATTAAGATGGTTCTAAAATTTTAAGAAAACTCAACAAAGAAAATGACAATGTGTTGGTCATAATTATACACATTATATATGTTGGAATCAACTAAGACCGATAACCNATTCGCTTCCGATAAGTGTTTTTTCACTGCACGGTAAACTGCCATAAAATATAACAAATTCCGTTCAAATTCCGTCTTTACGCAAGTAATCCGAACACATTAACTCTTCGGCAAAATTCGCAAATTGAATACCTACATGTTTATTCTGTACAAACAGGACGACATAAATACATCAAGTGACCTAAAAACGGAAAANAAAATTCGCAAATTGAATACCTACATGTTTATTCTGTACAAACAGGACGACATAAATACATCAAGTGACCTAAAAACGGAAAACACGCGGAATTGGAAGGCTTTTTAATGGACAAAACACTTTATTTTAATTGTTGCCTTATCACGCATTACTACACTTCCAGCACGATGTACCGGATATGTGGAACCATTCGAACAGTTTCAATCAAGCAATGTATAATTACAGTAACTAATGGCAGTATTCAATTATAAAATTAATAATATATTTAATTAAGTTTGCTACAAAGTACTTAATAAAAAATTAAGCTTATATACATTTATAATGAATTATTCAAGCTATTTCCCTTAAATACAGCATGGGCAGTCTGAGATTACAAAAACAGGGCGGGTTTTTTTTTATAATGTAACACATGCAATTAATGTATTTTTATTCGTAAAAGCATGTGTGTCCTACCGTCTCTGTTAGTGGCCTAATTATTGCCGTGCTTTTTATACCTGAGTTTATTAAAATCTTATTAAGATTTTGTTTTGTTTCTGGTTAATACTGGTTAACAAACATTAGTGTCTTTATCACAATATAAGTAATTTAACAAACAATTTTATAAACATTTTATTAATATTTGTACTAGACAGCAGAAAAGTGTTTTCTTTGATGCGTCTAACATTTGCTGTAAAATAAGTATATTTTTATGGTTAGGATATCTAAAGGTTTTGAAGAAAATTCATTGTTCTTAACCAAGGTACCGGAACCTCAACAAAATTACTTTAAAACATACGTACAGGAGAATATATGCTTGTTAATTATATAACTAACTACATTTTTGCAGTAGTATAGAAAAGAAATAACAAAAGTTCCTTCATTAAATTTAAATGAGGGCAAACACTTGATTTTGGAAGGAAAAAAATTGTTTACGCTTTGGACTAAGTTATTTGTGATAATAACCTGCAAAGTTTGGAAGGAAGCAAACACCTGCAAGTGGCAGAAACTACTTTTATTCACGCCGAGGGACATCTGTTAAAAATATACCTGATATTTCTCTCTTAAGCACGTTCCTAAAAAAAACTATATACGTAAGTACATATATCTCTAGTTATTAAATATTAATATTTTGTAAACATTTGTAACACATTTTTGCAGTTCATTGTTTATAAATTGCAAATTTGCTCCAAAATGGTGAGGCAATATTGGCAAATTATTCGCAAATGAATGATTCACATTAGTTATTTATATGGGGCACTCGTTTTCACAAAATTCCTTGTAGAGCAAATCTTTAAAAAAGAATAAGAAATTACAAATTTTATAATTTTTTTTTTTTAGAAAGTTGAAAATACAAGAATTAATTAAGATGGTTCTAAACTTTTAAGAAAATTCAACAAAGAAAATGACAATGTGTTGGTCATAATTATACACATTATATATGTTGGAATCAACTAAGACCGATAACCNTCAACAAAGAAAATGACAATGTGTTGGTCATAATTATACACATTATATATGTTGGAATCAACTAAGACCGATAACCAATAACACGAACATGGAATAAATTTAAAGTCTGAAGTAAGACAAACGTAATCAAAATAAACAAAATGAAATGCAGAATATTATTTTAATATCAATAGCTTATGATGTCAAAAGTTAATGTTGCACAAATTATTTTGTTTTAATTGATGTTTTGTATGCTGGCTGGAAGCTCATTTAATTTATCAACTTCTTTGTAGATACGAGTATTCAGCACATATTTTGTAAATATTTACATTGAAATTTATCTGTTGTATGGGTTTATTCATTCACTTTCTGCAGTCAAGGTCAGTCGTATGTTCAATGGTAGTGCACTTGGCAACACAGCATTTAAGCCTTCTTGATTCCGCTGTTGCCTGCATTCGGCAAGCAAAATAACCTAAGTGCCTGAGTGTCAAGGTAGCAATGCATTGAAAAACTGGAAGATTTCATCCCACTTACCACAGCAAGTTTTGCTCTATAAAATTTAACACATTAGCTTGGCCCAAGAACAAATTCGCGCAAACCTTAAAATACTACCTGTTTACAAATTGAACACGCCCGTGAAATTGTGTGAACTAGTTATATTACAGTGGATGAATTGTGAAAGTTCTCGGGCTATCAAGTATAACAGATTAGGTTGAGTATACGTAAAGAGGAATAATATAGAACAATTTGCTTTAAAGTAAGGTAAAATTAGATCACGTTGGCAAAGATAATAAAAAATTAAAAAGAAATCCCAACAGTAAAACTTAGTAACCATACGCAGATAGGACGAATTTGTCTATTTTCTTAAGATAATATAAATACATGTAGAAAAATTCATATACAAATTACACTGAGTTGAAAGATTTTCCTGAACAAAGAAAAGCATGTGCAATATTCATAATTAAATTAATCCGTTCCACAATATAAAATTTTATATATATTCAGTGATTCTCTACTTCAAGTAAAAGTAAGTTAATAAAGAAGTTCATTACAATAGATATAAATAGAAAAAAGTAATGATGGAAAAAACAGAAGTAAAATTAATGTTGGAACAGTTCGAACATATCTGTTTTTAGAATGGTTGTATTTTTTATTTAAACTGTTTGCCATTCGTTTTTATGCGAAAAAATGGACAGTTTACAATTGGATAATATTATCAGAATAAGTAAAATGAAAGGGACGCTTGAAGAAAGTTACACTGCGAAATTGTCAACAGAGTTGTTTACAATTGTTCAGATTTTAAAGCGTGATATACGAACATATATCTTGAAGGACTTTGATGGTGAAAAGATAAAAGGCAATTTTTGTGACTATGAAATCGTAAAAACTGATTATCTAGATGTGTATCTTAAAATGTTATAAGAATAAGAGATATAAAGTTTATGTAACATGGCTAGGACTTGATAGTTTGCACAATAACTGAATGAATAAAAATGTTATGTAAAAATAAAATTCTTCTGTAAATGGGAAACATATCTACAAAGAGGTGTAATATACGTAATGGAGAAGAGAGTATAAAAAGTTATGTTTCGCCCACCGAAGGAAGACTTTATTATTGTAAACAATATATATATATTATATTATATATTTTGCGAGAAATTTAATTTAAATAGGAATTTAAAGTAATTGAATGCTCATATCGCTTTAAAAAGAAGGGAGACAAAGTTTACGGAAAATGATTCGGTTACAAGAAATAAAAAAAAATGTTGTTAATTAATATTCAGTGTTTTGATTAACTTGTGTTTATAAATATAAACCATTAGTTCATTAATAATAATGAGGATGTTAAAATGTTTTTCATCACTATTAAATCTTGTGAACTTACAATTAAGTTGATTTTATATATATTTTTGTCTTTTAACTTCATGACTAATGTGACTTAACAGCTAGTTTCTATCGTCAAAATATAAGTAAATTCTATATTTTCCTAATTGTACTGAGATTTGGGTTTTAAATGTTTAAAAACTTTTATTATTGTGCCTATGGTATCTTGTCCTTTATATTTTGTACTATATGAAAGTTAAAATTAATTTTTTCTACAAGATTTATAACAAAATTTTAAGACTTATATTGTTTATATAAATGGCTTGTTTTCCATCGTAAGTTAGATTTCATATTTCCTCGGGTTTTACAAGTTATTCGTATTTTGATTTATCACACTTAGCTACATGTTTTATATGGCAACTCTTGGATTTCTATATGGTAAAAATATCATAAATATCCTTTCCTTTAAACCATGAATTGTTCTTTCCATCCAAAAAAAAACATAACTTTTTAATTATTAAACACAAAACACTTGTTCTTCATATCCAAGATAGTCTCATTTATACGATACAAATTTACTACGAGAAATCTGGAAATAATCTATCCTGTAGTTACTGAGTGAATAAACACCTTATATATATAATATATACTAATGAATCAGGTGTTCATAAATGCACTAAATTTTTTCATTTCCTCTTAGTCCTATCTGCTAAACTGGACTCAGCTTCTCATAAACACATTGATCTTCATCAGTATTCTTTATAAATGCCTGTTTTGTGTTAGTATATTCAGGTATTTCTGCAATATCTTTTGCCTTTGAACCAAAGGTTATCTTTATCTAACACTATATGAACATGTTTGTCGTTGAAAGACAAATGGGAAAGATCAAGGATGATGTATGATCGATTATCTTATTCACTATAAACTTTCTCGATAACTTTATCAACAAATTCATTGTTGGCTTCATCAAAAACTTTACCAACTTAATGGTTTAATTCATTCTGAATATTTACTGATATTTTTGATAACAAGTTTGAATAGAGTATCTGGGAGAGATACCCTTATACTCTCATAACATTTCCAATATCCTCATCGGCATTCTAATAGCCTATTTGGTATCAGTATATTATAACATCGACATTCTAATAGCCTATTTGGTATCAGTATATTATAATATATTATAAACACCCTTACATTTGAACCATGCATTATTGTTGTGTTTATCTAAGACTATATCTACATGTTTTCCGTTAAATGACAGATTGTATGGATTACGTGAGAAGCAAATCTAACATAGTTTTTCTTAAATGTTCTGAAATTAATCCGTGAATTAATTTTTAATCACTGGAGTATTACACAAAATGTTTTTGCTTTTTTTGTTAAAAATTTATTATTAATAATTTACTGATAAATAAAGTACCTGGATGAATGTTTCCAACTAGGGGTGTTTTACCGTTATTTAATGACCGTGTACATTTTGCGATACTTTTCATTAACATGTTGACTAAAAGAATCTCTTCCTCTCTTATATCCCAATATATATATGTGTTATTTGATTGGCATAAAACCAAGATTTTTGTGTTTATTTAAGAGGATGTCTACATATTTGTTATTACGACAGATTGGATGGATGAATAGCTAAAGATGATTCATCACTTGGTTAATAATTGGTTAGTTCTTTTGATTGTTAAGGTATATAACAATATTTATTCATTTTATAGACATTTAAGGTAATCCCAAGATAACTTCTCAAGTAAGCTATAGTATTATCTTTTTTCATCAGCAACTTTAGCTCTTCAAGACATCTAATACATAAGTGACAATCAAAGGTAAGCAAATTTTTTTATAAAATATATATTAGGATAATGTATGGGGTTTTGTTTTCGCTACTACTCTGTTCAACACAACTGAAAAGCAAACCATAATTACAGTTATGTGACTTAATATAGTGGATTAACTTTTAATATGTAGCTTTCAGACTGAGCATAGTGGACAGCAGGACCTATCAATATTCAGTTAGTCTACATTAATTCTTTAAGTCGGAAAGTACAGGTTTTCAGATACGCTGTATTCAGTTATTTCGCGTCTTGTTGGCTGTATCCATCGCTGGAAATTAAATTTGAAGACTATACAGCTATTACCAATACAACTTTTTGTTTGAATAAAGGTATCCATATATCTCTGAACGAAGATATCAATTTTAATCGATTCTTTATAGCAACCTGGTTTATATTTTATTATTTCATAAGTAACTATTTCGTGAGTTCATTTATAGTTATCTGAAGTTTCTTTGATTTCGTAATGGAACCATTCTTCTTATTTATTTACTTTTCTTCATGAATTAACACACCAACACCCCAAACAACTTTATCCATTTAATATACAATTTTCTGTATATAAATGAATAAGAAATTATTCAAGTCAAGGAATAGTTCTGTATTAAAGAAAAACATAATTATGATAATCATGATAAACATTTTATTACTTATTTATATTTCATACAATATGCAAAACACCAAACAATACTATCATTGTTGTTGATGCAAACAAAGATAATGTTATTCCAAAAGGACAATTCTTTACAACAAATTAACAATTTTTATGAACCTTTCAAGAATGATAACATTATTTTTGAACCAGATAAATGATGTAACAAATATAATACAAGTTAACAGTAAATCTAATATAAAGTTTGATAATAATCAAATATGTTAGGTTTTGAAAGAAACATGATTAAAAATGCACTTGGTACAAAATACCTAACTTCCATTAATTCAAATGTTCATTGCAACTTGGCATATGATATGTTTCACAAGTATGATGAATATCATCACTTGAAACAAATATTATTTCTAGTTTTGAACCAAATATAATCTTTGATTTTTGAGATTTTATTGTACATAAAACTTTGTATCCTTTATTTTACAAAATTAATAGCAGTAAGCAAAATCACACTGTTTTGGGAATAAATGAAAATGGTAATCTCATTGATCTTAATGGTTCGGATGTTGAAGGAATCTTAGAAACTAAGGATATTTAAATACTTATTAAAATGTTATATATATATATATATATATATATATATATAGACAATTATTGAACTTTTAGAATACTGGAATACTAATTATAAGATAGTAGAGAACCAAACATTAATTGCGAATGATGAAGATTATGATATGGTTTATTTCAAGAATATAATTAAAATAAATAAAATAATTTAAAATGAAATAAGATTTTGTATTTTAAATCAGATGTTTATGCTTTGGATTCTCACAATGTATGGGAATCTTACTTAATAATATAAATGCGAAAGTGTGTGTGTGTGTGTGTGTGTATATGTATGTTTGTCATCACTCAGTTCCATAAAGGCTGAACAGATTTTGATGAAATTTGGTATATAGGTACTTTAGGTCCTGGAACAACAACAAAACGTAATTCTGCAATGGCTGGGAACGTGACCGAAATATATTTTTCCTCTGGTGTCAGAGTTTATCAGGCCGCCCAAGGACCTCGAAAATGGCTTAACGACTGCTATCAATCGATAACAACCGGGAACGAATATTTAACGAGCTCTCCGAAGCCAGGAAGCGCTCAGATGTTATGCCACTAAACGGTCACCCATCCAAATGTGTGCCGCTGGGAACGTTGCTTAACTTTGGTGATCGATTAAGATTCCTCAGCCAAGCGCAAAAAGTAGTTCCTAGGTACTATTTCTAAAGCTACAACTTGATGAAACTCACGTTTTGATTTTCATATATCGACGCTGGAAAGCGGAAATGTGGTAACTACGCGATAGTTACACATATACACTCCAAAAACAATACCCTACTTCTTGGCTATCGGGTAAAACATTTTTCCTTCATTTTGGGTTGCCGTAATAAGTTAAAACCTACGCCAACATAGCATAATTTTATAATTCTGTTTTCACATAAATTAATTGTCTTTCCCCAATTTATTAATTAGTGTATCACTGTAAAACTCAATTGTACCCGGCAGAAGCCGGGCCGGTTCGCTAGTATTGAATAAATTGTGGTTACATTTCTGGTTATTCTTTATATATAAGCTTCAATAAGTCTTATTGGTGTTTCAATTTTGTTGATAAATAACCAAAAGGAAGTGTATTTATGTTATCTATTAAATATCTTCAATCACCGTATGGTGATTAAATATCTTTAATCACCGTATGGTGATAATGCTACCATTTGTAACTTAACTGTGTATATTGCGAATGTTTAAATACAATGGTACGTATTGTTTGTGTTGTAGCTTGATTAGTTATTAAACAATTGATTATTTACTTAACATATAATACTTCATTTTTTTTCTATTTCTTCTCTTTGTTCCTTCAAAAACCTATTTTTCAATGTGATTCCTAAATGCATACATTTTATGTCAGTCCAAGAAACTCTCTTATTTCTATTCCTAGGTAGGCATCTATAAAGGTCTGGTAATTTTTCTTTAACTTGTATCTATCATATTGTACAGTCTGATAAATGAAAGTGTTTTAACTTGTATCTANTAGGAATTTAAAGTAATTGAATGCTCATATCGCTTTAAAAAGAAGGGAGACAAAGTTTACGGAAAATGATTCGGTAACAAGCAATAAAAAAAAATGTTGTTAATTAATATTCAGTGTTTTGATTAACTTGTGTTTGTTTATAAATATAAACCATTAGTTCATTAATAATAATGAGGATGTTAAAATGTTTTTCATCACTATTAAATCTTGTGAACTTACAATTAAGTTGATTTTATATATATTTTTGTCTTTTAACTTCATGACTAATGTGACTTAACAGCTAGTTTCTATCGTCAAAATATAAGTAAATTCTATAGTTTCCTAATTGTACTGAGATTTGGGTTTTAAATGTTTAAAAACTTTTATTATTGTGCCTATGGTATCTTGTCCTTTACATTTTGTACTATATGAAAGTTAAAATTAATTTTTTCTACAAGATTTATAACAAAATTTTAAGACTTATATTGTTTANATTTTGTACTATATGAAAGTTAAAATTAATTTTTTCTACAAGATTTATAACAAAATTTTAAGACTTATATTGTTTATATAAATGGCTTGTTTTCCATCGTAAGTTAGATTTCATATTTCCTCGGGTTTTACAAGTTATTCGTATTTTGATTTATCACACTTAGCTACATGTTTTATATGGCAACTCTTGGGTTTCTATATGGTAAAAATATCATAAATATCCTTTCCTTTAAACCATGAATTGTTCTTTCCATCCAAAAAAAAAAACATAACTTTTTAATTATTAAACACAAAACACTTGTTCTTCATATCCAAGATAGTCTCATTTATACGATACAAATTTACTACGAGAAATCTGGAAATAATCTATCCTGTAGTTACTGAGTGAATAAACACCTTATATATATAATATATACTAATGAATCAGGTGTTCATAAATGCACTAAATTTTTTCATTTCCTCTTAGTCCTATCTGCTAAACTGGACTCAGCTTCTCATAAACACATTGATCTTCATCAGTATTCTTTATAAATGCCTGTTTTGTGTTAGTATATTCAGGTATTTCTGCAATATCTTTTGCCTTTGAACCAAAGGTTATCTTTATCTAACACTATATGAACATGTTTGTCGTTGAAAGACAAATGGGAAAGATCAAGGATGATGTATGATCGATTATCTTATTCACTATAAACTTTCTCGATAACTTTATCAACAAATTCATTGTTGGCTTCATCAAAAACTTTACCAACTTAATGGTTTAATTCATTCTGAATATTTACTGATATTTTTGATAACAAGTTTGAATAGAGTATCTGGGAGAGATACCCTTATACTCTCATAACATTTCCAATATCCTCATCGACATTCTAATAGCCTATTTGGTATCAGTATATTATAACATCGACATTCTAATAGCCTATTTGGTATCAGTATATTATAATATATTATAAACACCCTTACATTTGAACCATGCATTATTGTTGTGTTTATCTAAGACTATATCTACATGTTTTCCGTTAAATGACAGATTGTATGGATTACGTGAGAAGCAAATCTAACATAGTTTTTCTTAAATGTTCTGAAATTAATCCGTGAATTAATTTTTAATCACTGGAGTATTACACAAAATGTTTTTGCTTTTTTTGTTAAAAATTTATTATTAATAATTTACTGATAAATAAAGTACCTGGATGAATGTTTCCAACTAGGGGTGTTTTACCGTTATTTAATGACCGTGTACATTTTGCGATACTTTTCATTAACATGTTGACTAAAAGAATCTCTTCCTCTCTTATATCCCAATATATATATGTGTTATTTGATTGGCATAAAACCAAGATTTTTGTGTTTATTTAAGAGGATGTCTACATATTTGTTATTACGACAGATTGGATGGATGAATAGCTGAAGATGATTCATCACTTGGTTAATAATTGGTTAGTTCTTTTGATTGTTAAGGTATATAACAATATTTATTCATTTTNAAGATGATTCATCACTTGGTTAATAATTGGTTAGTTCTTTTGATTGTTAAGGTATATAACAATATTTATTCATTTTATAGACATTTAGGGTAATCCCAAGATAACTTCTCAAGTAAGCTATAGTATTATCTTTTTTCATCAGCAACTTTAGCTCTTCAAGACATCTAATACATAAGTGACAATCAAAGGTAAGCAAATTTTTTTATAAAATATATATTAGGATAATGTATGGGGTTTTGTTTTCGCTACTACTCTGTTCAACACAACTGAAAAGCAAACCATAATTACAGTTATGTGACTTAATATAGTGGATTAACTTTTAATATGTAGCTTTCAGACTGAGCATAGTGGACAGCAGGACCTATCAATATTCAGTTAGTCTACATTAATTCTTTAAGTCGGAAAGTACAGGTTTTCAGATACGCTGTATTCAGTTATTTCGCGTCTTGTTGGCTGTATCCATCGCTGGAAATTAAATTTGAAGACTATACAGCTATTACCAATACAACTTTTTGTTTGAATAAAGGTATCCATATATCTCTGAACGAAGATATCAATTTTAATCGATTCTTTATAGCAACCTGGTTTATATTTTATTATTTCATAAGTAACTATTTCGTGAGTTCATTTATAGTTATCTGAAGTTTCTTTGATTTCGTAATGGAACCATTCTTCTTATTTATTTACTTTTCTTCATGAATTAACACACCAACACCCCAAACAACTTTATCCATTTAATATACAATTTTCTGTATATAAATGAATAAGAAATTATTCAAGTCAAGGAATAGTTCTGTATTAAAGAAAAACATAATTATGATAATCATGATAAACATTCNAATAAGAAATTATTCAAGTCAAGGAATAGTTCTGTATTAAAGAAAAACATAATTATGATAATCATGATAAACATTCTATTACTTATTTATATTTCATACAATATGCAAAACACCAAACAATACTATCATTGTTGTTGATGCAAACAAAGATAATGTTATTCCAAAAGGACAATTCTTTAGAACAAATTAACAATTTTTATGAACCTTTCAAGAATGATAACATTATTTTTGAACCAGATAAATGATGTAACAAATATAATACAAGTTAACAGTAAATCTAATATAAAGTTTGATGATAATCAAATATGTTAGGTTTTGAAAGAAACATGATTAAAAATGCACTTGGTACAAAATACCTAACTTCCATTAATTCAAATGTTCATTGTAACTTGGCATATGATATGTTTCACAAGTATGATGAATATCATCACTTGAAACAAATATTATTTCTAGTTTTGAACCAAATATAATCTTTGATTTTTGAGATTTTATTGTACATAAAACTTTGTATCCTTTATTTTACAAAAGTAATAGCAGTAAGCAAAATCACACTGTTTTGGGAATAAATGAAAATGGTAATCTCATTGATCTTAATGGTTCGGATGTTGAAGGAATCTTAGAAACTAAGGATATTTAAATACTTATTAAAATGTTATATATATATATATATATATATATATATGGAGACAATTATTGAACTTTTAGAATACTGGAATACTAATTATAAAATAGTAGAGAACCAAACATTAATTGCGAATGATGAAGATTATGATATGGTTTATTTCAAGAATATAATTAAAATAAATAAAATAATTTAAAATGAAATAAGATTTTGTATTTTAAATCAGATGTTTATGCTTTGGATTCTCACAATGTATGGGAATCTTACTTAATAATATAAATGCGAAAGTGTGTGTGTGTGTGTGTGTGTATATGTATGTTTGTCATCACTCAGTTCCATAAAGGCTGAACAGATTTTGATGAAATTTGGTATATAGGTACTTTAGGTCCTGGAACAACAACAAAACGTAATTCTGCAATGGCTGGGAACGTGACCGAAATATATTTTTCCTCTGGTGTCAGAGTTTATCAGGCCGCCCAAGGACCTCGAAAATGGCTTAACGACTGCTATCAATCGATAACAACCGGGAACGAATATTTAACGAGCTCTCCGAAGCCAGGAAGCGCTCAGATGTTATGCCACTAAACGGTCACCCATCCAAATGTGTGCCGCTGGGAACGTTGCTTAACTTTGGTGATCGATTAAGATTCCTCAGCCAAGCGCAAAAAGTAGTTCCTAGGTACTATTTCTAAAGCTACAACTTGATGAAACTCACGTTTTGATTTTCATATATCGACGCTGGAAAGCGGAAATGTGGTAACTACGCGATAGTTACACATATACACTCCAAAAACAATACCCTACTTCTTGGCTATCGGGTAAAACATTTTTCCTTCATTTTGGGTTGCCGTAATAAGTTAAAACCTACGCCAACATAGCATAATTTTATAATTCTGTTTTCACATAAATTAATTGTCTTTCCCCAATTTATTAATTAGTGTATCACTGTAAAACTCAATTGTACCCGGCAGAAGCCGGGCCGGTTCGCTAGTATTGAATAAATTGTGGTTACATTTCTGGTTATTCTTTATATATAAGCTTCAATAAGTCTTATTGGTGTTTCAATTTTGTTGATAAATAACCAAAAGGAAGTGTATTTATGTTATCTATTAAATATCTTCAATCACCGTATGGTGATTAAATATCTTTAATCACCGTATGGTGATAATGCTACCATTTGTAACTTAACTGTGTATATTGCGAATGTTTAAATACAATGGTACGTATTGTTTGTGTTGTAGCTTGATTAGTTATTAAACAATTGATTATTTACTTAACATATAATACTTCATTTTTTTTCTATTTCTTCTCTTTGTTCCTTCAAAAACCTATTTTTCAATGTGATTCCTAAATGCATACATTTTATGTCAGTCCAAGAAACTCTCTTATTTCTATTCCTAGGTAGGCATCTATAAAGGTCTGGTAATTTTTCTTTAACTTGTATCTATCATATTGTACAGTCTGATAAATGAAAGTGTTTTAACTTGTATCTATCATATTGTACAGTCTGAAAAATGAAAGTGTTTTAAATCATTCTTCAAACCTTTCTAAACATCTTCTCTTTCCATTTAAACAATTAATGAATGTATATATGATCCTAATAACTTTATTTTTTCACTATTTCTTGTTCAGTACGCTGTAAAAATACTTTAACATTAATAACTTACTTAGTTTCAATAAAATAANGCTGTAAAAATACTTTAACATTAATAACTTACTTAGTTTCAATAAAATAAATCCTTAATAAATTAATTTAAGATAATTTTTTCTTTCGTATAAAAAAAAACAAATTTTTTATTGATTATAGTTGATATTAATAATCTCAATGCTCTTTACACTTTTCAAAGGAATTAACTAATCTTACATCACACACATTCTTCAATTNGTACAGTCTGATAAATGAAAGTGTTTTAACTTGTATCTATCATATTGTACAGTCTGATAAATGAAAGTGTTTTAAATCATTCTTCAAACCTTTCTAAACACCTTCTCTTTCCATTTAAACAATTAATGAATGTATATATGATCCTAATAACTTTATTTTTTCACTATTTCTTGTTCAGTACACTGTAAAAATACTTTAACATTAATAACTTACTTAGTTTCAATAAAATAAATCCTTAATAAATTAATTTAAGATAATTTTTTCTTTCGTATAAAAAAAAACAAAATTTTTATTGATTATAGCTGATATTAATAATCTCAATGCTCTTTACACTTTTCAAAGGAATTAACTAATCTTACATCACACACATTCTTCAATTTCTCATTTTTAATATGTACATAATTCTTCATTAACACGACCATTTTTTATCCATAACTCAATTCCTGCCCGCAGCCCAGGCCAGGTAAACAACTCCTGTTTCCTAGCTATAGGTTTGTCTTGACCTACACGACAGCCCATCGTGGACTCATGGTAATAATTAACAATGATTACCCTCGTTTCAGAAAGAACAAATACTACAAATTTCTTTTTTTTTTTTTTTTTTTTTTTTTTGCTGTCTTTCTCAACAACCTATTACCATTACCTGTAATACAATAGATTTTCCCTAAAGATAACTAAAATCATCCCTCTGATATTCAGGAAGATCCCTGAAAAGCTTCGGGAAATATTAATCATTCACACACAATAGTCATCATCCTGAGTTTATTTGCACTATAACAACATTCCCGTTCTCCTTCGCTAATATCTGTAACGTATTTCCTTAACAAACCATACGTGATAGACAATCTACTACCACATTCACAGCGCCCCTTACATGATGCACATTAAAACGAAATCTGTTCAACCTCACCAACCACTTCGTCAAACGACCCACTGGCTTATTTGAGGATAACAACCAACTAAAGACATGATTATATGTATAAAAATAAAAACCGGCAGTCTCCAAAAACCTGGCAAACTTTTCCATGCCAAAGATACATGCAAGGCATCCATTTCATATGCAGTAAATTTTAGCTCTCCAGGGGTTAACAACCTACTAGTAAAAGTAGTGTTTTCAACAAATAAACGAACCTCGAGGTATATCGCAAATTACAATTAATCACTTACTGGTGGCATCATAAACAGCTAAAAAGAGAAATATAGATTGAAGGTATGGATTAAAATATGTTAAATACGCACAAATAATCCCACAATTATGTGAGTTAATTATAAGCATTTTATGGTAATCTGCATCGAAAACTTTTTGAAGATTGGTGAGTAATTGGGTGAATCTTTTATCTAATACTTTTGTACCTATAGCAGCGTATTCTGTATCAGACGATTTTCCGATCCGTGCTGTTGTTTACAGTCATTTACTTTTTGCGCGAAAGGAAGTACACGACATTTTTTACAATATTTGTAATGCAGTATTTTTGGTAGATTTTAAAGAATAATAACAGGTCTGTAACGTCCTTCATTTTCGGGACCAACAGCTTTATGCAATTGTGTAACTGTGCAAATACAGGGTGATTCTAAAATCATAGGACAAACATTGAGGGGTGGTAGAGCTCACTAAAACAAACAATTATTGTATAGGAATATATGGGCGGAAGTGACGCGTTGAGGCAAAAACACAAAAGCATAAGACATTAACGGCCACCACGATCGCCAGATTTATCGCGTCTCGATTTGTTCCTATGGGGGCATTTAAAAGCCCTCATGTACGAGACCCCAGTTGATTCCATTGAAGACCTCGTCGCTCGACTATCCTGTGCGGCTGCACGCGTGCGTGAAATACCCGGTATTTGAATCTGTTCGCCAATCACTCCACCGACGCTACCAAGCTTGCATTACTGTCGGTGGTAGCAATTTTGAGCAATTATTATAAACATTGCTGTAAAAAGGCATTTAGCGGCGACGTTGTAAATAAACACTGTGTTGCATTTCATATGTTATTTTTGTGTTTGTGCCTCAACGCGTCACTCCCGCCAATATATTTCCATACAATAATTGTTTGTTTTAGTGAGCTCCACCACCCCTCAATGTTTGTCCCATGATTTTAGAATCATCCTGTATAAGTAAAAACACATTAATTTGCCTAAAAAGCATCGTATAAAAGTCTGGTTATTAATTATTATATTGCCCGGAATTCAATAATTATTAATTATTACTGAAAACACATTATATCAATATTTTGATTTAAATTTTAATACGACAAGAAAAATTGTGGAGTACAGCAGCTAATAATTAATTCACGTTAGGACGCACATCGTTCTTCATATGCTTTCCAACATTTAGCATTCAATTTTTTTTAACTACAAAAATTAATTAATGAAAACAAATAATTATACATAAGACTTCCGAAACTAAAAATTAATTTCTTGCTGTATGAACGCAACAATCCTTTCTTGNAAATTAATTAAAACAAATAATTATACATAAGACTTCCGAAACTAAAAATTAATTTCTTGCTGTATGAACGCAACAATCCTTTCTTGGCCCATGCGCAGAATTATCAATAAAACAGGTCCAATAATTCTGAAACGAGTCCAGAGACATGTAACGAAGGAAAATGAAGTCTGTGCTTCTGCTAGCAACTGATGGGAGTTCTGGTGCGCATCTTTTCCCATCTCGGGGACAGTGCATTATTTTTTTAACAACAGTTCAAAGTATGTTTACGACTAGAACCCGTTACTTTGTATGGAGTACGCCTTTTTTATGGACGCGTTGACTGGAGAGTAGCTATTTTACGATTTTGTGTTTTACTGGTTTCCATATCTGATATATTTTCGAGAGCAAATGAAATGTTGGGAATGTCATAAAACGAAGAAATACTGAGAAGCGCACGAAAAACTTCACATAATGCAATACGTTTGCAACGGATTCTAGGGAGAATATAGAATCCAAATTTTCAACATATCAAACAAATGTCTCCGCACATGCCTGAAATCCATCAATGCAGCGCACATTTTAAGTCCGCAAACGTAATGAACGATAGAACAAACTATAATACTATATCAAGACGTAAGAAGTACTTAGCTATCAATATTCATAAAGAAAATAGGAGTTATAGATACAAATAATTAACCTACTGTTTCTAGCACTTACATTTTCATGCAATTAAGCTGAGGTTATTGTCAAGTCATGTTTATTTTGCACTTTAAAAAGTGGATTAAACACAATAAAATTTATACAAACGTTACAGACTTCCAGCAATTTAAATTTTGCATAATGTATTTTTGATTATTCACATCCCGAGGTTTTACAGATTATTCACTAAAAGCACACATGGCGTGACCACCAAAATTAGTTTTTATTAACATACCACTGTAAAACTTGAAACTACTAAATTTCATACAAATGGGTTAAGAAGTACTTTTAAAAATATATATTTAGTTGGAATCGTCCGCGTGATGTAAGTCATCAATAAAATGAGTACATTTTTTTTTGTAGAGAATCAAAACTGAACTTGTCTGTACCATGAGTTTACGTATACATTCATTTACTGCAAATGTATTTAGGGTCCAAGAGAAGTGCTAACGCTTGAAATCAATAATTTATAATATTTCAAATCATCATGAAACTGAATACTTACACAGAATTTGTCGACTCTTATATTTGAAATACAGAAAAAAATATGTTGAGCGATATAGAAAAAAAAATTAAAGGTAAATAAAGGAGAAAATGTGCAACGGGATACAGAGGCATGCAAGGACGTGATTTGTGAGACTTTATTTCCAGAGTTCAGTAGAATAAGAACACGTCGTTACCGAGTCCTAAGAATACAAAAAGCGAGGGTCAAAAACTTACTGTTATCTGATATACTATTCGCTTCAAAAATATTAGAAAACCATTACCTTAGACGATACCATGTGGACCTGCAATAAATCCAAAATTACTTGCCATGCTCAAGTTTATTACCTGCACATCAGAAGTGGTGTAAATCGGTATAAGAGTACATTAAATAAAGCGTAAAAGCCTCAAAATACTGTTGATACTAAATAGGATGTTTCTCAATTATCTGCACCAACTGACGACAGTATTTGTGGGTAGAAAAAAAATTAAAAATAACTTACTGCAATTATATCCCGAAAAGTTATCTCGCAGTACAAAATGGAGCAATCTAAGATGGCACACAAACGCCTTTTTTTTAAATTTTTTTTTTAACATATACAGGCTGCATATTGCAAGGCGCTCCAGCCACTGCGGTTATGTAGGCTCGGTAATACGCAACTTGTTTAACACGTACGTACTGACAGCTGCGCAATATTCGACGGCTATGTAATAACCTTCCTGGATATTGTTTCNAACTTGTTTAACACGTACGTACTGACAGCTGCGCAATATTCGACGGCTATGTAATAACCTTCCTGGATATTGTTTATTTGTGCTCGCAGAGGCTGCGGTTTAAAATTTGGCAGACAATTTAGAAACAATATGAATGTCAAGAGAGCGAAAAAAAAAGGGATACGTTCCGTTCTCGGAAGCTGCTGGCAAAATTCAAAAAATGGATTTCAACGAATTTTCATGACTTTAAAACCANAACTTGTTTAACACGTACGTACTGACAGCTGCGCAATATTCGACGGCTATGTAATAACCTTCCTGGATATTGTTTCTTTGTGCTCGCAGAGGCTGCGGTTTCAAATTTGGCAGACAATTTAGAAACAATATGAATGTCAAGAGATACGTTCCGTTCTCGGAAGCTGCTGGCAAAATTCAAAAAATGGATTTCAACGAATTTTCATGACTTTAAAACCANGATACGTTCCGTTCTCGGAAGCTGCTGGCAAAATTCAAAAAATGGATTTCAACGAATTTTCATGACTTTAAAACCATTTCATTTCGATTTAATTAGTCGTAAACTCAGTATTTTAAAAATAACTGTTTGCCCTGTTCAAAATTCTACAAATGCTAGCTGCCATCCATAACAATACGTCATCAGTTATGATGGGCGCCGTTTGAATAAGATTCATTTACGTAAGTTTAGTNTAGCTGCCATCCATAACAATACGTCATCAGTTATGATGGGCGCCGTTTGAATAAGATTCATTTACGTAAGTTTAGCTTTTATTTTAAATGGAGAATGAAACAGTACATAAATAGCGAATAAAATACCACCGTTAGGTTTTGCAAGTATACAAAGTCGGATTTAAATATGTCAAATTGTTCCAGAGATATGGTGAACCAGCCTTAAATTATAGTAATGCCACAATTTTGAAATAACAGATTGGGACACTTACAATTCACCTGAAATACTAGGTATCTGGTGAGTCAATCGAGAACTCCCCGAATCATAACACACAAGCTTAATTTTTCAGAACGCACTATCTCACCTGACAGCGGATGCAAGAAGTAATCCGATATTCTTATTAGTTTCTCCCACAATACCACGTATGGTTCTGATCCATCTAATACTTGAATAGATACGGTATATCAGATATACTATTTGTAAGGACGCCGTTTGTATAGTAATCATTATGTTTAGTTGGAAATTAAATATACCTGGCGTTCTNTATTTGTAAGGACGCCGTTTGTATAGTAATCATTATGTTTAGTTGGAAATTAAATATACCTGGCGTTCTTATTAGGCACTACTGTCATCTTAAATTCGGTGACATTAGTATTAGTAGTACCCACGTAGAAAGGAACCTGGGGGAAAGAGAAAGAAAGTGAGTGGCCCATTCTTCCAAATTAAGGCAGGTTTAAAAATTATAAATAATAAAATTAATCCTACAAACGAGTTCGTACTACGCTTTGGTGTTGAAATTACTTGTTTTATGTAGCACANATTAGTTTCTCCCACAATACCACGTATGGTTCTGATCCATCTAATACTTGAATAGATACGGTATATCAGATATACAATTTGTAAGGACGCCGTTTGTATAGTAATCATTATGTTTAGTTGGAAATTAAATATACCTGGCGTTCTTATTAGGCACTACTGTCATCTTAAATTCGGTGACATTAGTAGTGTGTTAGTATTAGTAGTACCCACGTAGAAAGGAACCTGGGGGAAAGAGAAAGAAAGTGAGTGGCCCATTCTTCCAAATTAAGGCAGGTTTAAAAATGATAAATAATAAAATTAATCCTACAAACGAGTTCGTACTACGCTTTGGTGTTGAAATTACTTGTTTTATGTAGCACANATAAATAATAAAATTAATCCTACAAACGAGTTCGTACTACGCTTTGGTGTTGAAATTACTTGTTTTATGTAGCACAGTTACAAGTTATAAGGAGATGTAAGAACGTTATAAAACAGCGAATGCTGGTGGTTTTGTGTCCGTCGCATGGTGTCTTGAAATGTCGCAGAATACGGCTTATACAGTAACAAATCATATCCTACAAAACGGTAGGTTCCCACGGAAGCATTACAAGGGCACACAAGTTACTACGGCACTAGCACAATACTGACGACCACGATAGCGGGAAGTCCCCTCGGCCTGTTGCAAAATTAGCTGCACTTGCTTAACAAACTTTTTTTAGAAACAACCATTTTTCCGCGGGATTTTTTTTTCGCAGTAGTTGCAGCTAACATAATTTTTGAGATATCGTGTAAAAATCTTTATTAGAAAAATTGGAAATGCCTTGCTGGTCATTAAAATTGCAACACAAATAAGGACGCGCCTGAATGACCACACACTTGGGGAACGTGCAGAGCAGGGTAGGACATGACGGGATTAGTTGTCCAACCGAACCGCGGAGCACGTGCGCCGAAGGCGACACTGATTAAGCGGTATATAAAAGGAGGTCGCAGAGCTGCTGAGAGGTAGTGGCATTGTGTTTTCCCACCGTCTGTGTGCACAAGGAGAGTAAACATGCCGCATCGAAGAACGCGACAACCGTTCGAACAGATTTCAGTATTTGGCCGCGGGAGAATCGTGGCCTATCGGGATTGTGTGGATTATCCCTCAGCGAAATTGGTTCTCGCGTAGAAATACGTGCGACCACGGTGGAGCGGATATGGGATCAGCGGGGCCGAGGTGAGACGGGTTGAGCGACGTGCAGGAAACCATTGGGCCCGTCGCACCAACGAGCGCGAGGACAGACGTGTGTTGCGCAAGGCGATTGCGGACCTACAGCCACATCAAACACCCTCGCTCAGGAGTTCAGGCATGTGGTACATCGGCCTGTGTCGGCACGCATGAAGCGTTACTGTCTGCAACATCAGGGCAACATGTCCAGGCGCACATTACTGCGGCTGCCACTCACTGACTGCTCACAACAGGCACCTGCGGCTGCAACGGTGCGTGGAACACCGGGCCTGGAAGGATGAATGGCATGCTGGTACGCTGACCAGCAGCCATGACATCGCGGGGGTGCTGGAACCTGTTGTTGTTCCGTATCTTCAGGAGCCATATTCTGTGTAGCTTTTTACTGGCTTTATATAAATACATTTACCGCTTAACTATCTTTACGATGCGAAATGGTATTCTGTAACTCAATATGTCACCACGACGGTTTTTCTAATGCCTCGTGACTGTCTTTATGNTTTACTGGCTTTATATAAATACATTTACCGCTTAACTATCTTTACGATGCGAAATGGTATTCTGTAACTCAATATGTCACCACGACGGTTTTTCTAATGCCTCGTGACTGTCTTTATGAACGAGTGTGAAAGAAAAATGGTCGAAGTATTGAGATTAATTCTAGTAAACACGTTCCCGGTATAAAAAAAAAAAGTTTAAAATTACCAAAAAAAAAAAAAAGAGAAATATTATATTCTGTCATATTTCCGCACAAATAAAGGAGTATATTTTATAATTCACTAGTGACTCTCTCCCGCACTTCGTTATCGGAACTACGAAATGATGGATTCGGCCACGGGCCAGTGCTGCTACCTCGTGATGCTTAAAATGAACTACGACCATCTGAAATTTTATAACCATAAAAAGAAGTACATTTATTTTAGAGGTATTATTTGAAATTGTATTAAGAAATAAACTTCATTTATAGTTGAAAATTCACTATAATAATCAAATGTGACACAAGACACCCTGTAATGACGGGAAAAATATTATTCAACAAGCAGATAGTTGATAACACAGCCCGGTAGGTTGCCAAACGAATATATTTGCACAAATATATCAATAAAGATATGGCTTACAGAATACCACATATACGCTTATGAGTAACCATCATTGAGGCACTCTGTATCGTAAAGACAATCACGGCTACTGTCTTTAAGCCAGCTCAGTTAGAGAACAGGGCCCCAGGGCTAGTCTGTGGCCCTGTACCAATAGGATAATGCGCGATCGCAACCGTCCGATGGTTCCTGGATGACCATGTCATACTCCTTGGCCTGCGCATTCACCTGATCTCGCACCTATCGAAAACGTGTTGTCTATGGTCGGACGACGACTGGCCTACCACAGAACGCCAGCGGCTACAACAAAAACTGGGTACGCCTCGAAGCAGTATGGGCGGAGATAACCCAGACTCACACCCAAAGTATCTTCCTATAAATGCTACGTCGCCGTGTATTAGCGGTTTTTGCCGCCCATGGTGGGGCCACACAGTACTGATTTCCCCATGTTATATAGGTCATACCAAGCTGCAAGTGTAATCGTGTTATCTGTGTGTGATAGGTATTATGTTTAATAAACCAGGTTGTGATAGCTCACGTCCTTGGTGTTGCAATTTTAATGGCAACCTGGGTATTAAGTCAAATAAAATGACATATGAGAAAGCGTACAATATATCAAATAATTTGGTTACATTTTGAAATCTTCCAGAAGCACTCGTATACATTGTATACCAATTACATCATATTTATTCACTCTATATACATACACAGAGGGAAGCCCCAAGGTTGGCTCATAGGTAAATAGTGTGGAAAATACTATTGTGTGAGGGCAATTTCTTGGAGTACTCTCGTTTCCTTTCAATTCTTCATTCCGTCGATGCTACTACACCACCTTACCCTCGCCACATCTCATCCACAATCCAAGCCCGCCGGGAATGGAAATACTGTTCCCTTGGTAGGACAGGGGGCCACGGTGGTGTAGTGGTAAGACTATTCGCCTCCCACACAGGCGAAGCGGGTTCGATTCCCGACGGGATCGCTGCCGGATTTCCGCATGTGGGAATCGTGCCGGACGATGCCGCTGGTCGGCGGGTTTTCTCAGGAATCTCCCGTTCCCCCCGCCCTGGCATCCTGGCGCTGCTCCATGCTCACCTCACTTCTCCCTCAACGGCTCTCAAGACCTCGATGTTAAGAGACGTCCAAATCTTTCCACTCCACTCTGGATAGGACAGTCTGCTCCGATTAGCGCCGGCCTCCTCTAATCTAACTCGCATCTCATTCATGTTGACCCGATCTGGGAGAGGGAGGGGTGTTGTTACATATATACATGTAACACAACTATCTCCCTCTTTTTATATTTTTATCCCCTTTGAAATGCAGACGGCTGTACGCGGGGACAACCTACTAAGTTCTGAAATCCTTAAAAATACGATGAACGTATGAAAAAGATATGCATTTACTAAACTGAACGGTTGTAAATAACTGTACTCGGAAAATAACTTCATGCTCCCTCCGTGATATAGTAGGTAGCGTTGTTGCGTCTCAGCGGAGGTCTCGGACTCGATTTCCGGCGCCACCCCACTTCCTTTTTTTTTTTTTTTTTTTTTGAGCGAGGAGGTTGGAGCGGGGCTGACCCAGCCTCGTGAGCATAAAGTGACGTTCAAATGAGGAAATAATCTTGGCGCAGCTTTGAGGGAGGGAATATTGGGGAGGCATTGTAGGAGAGGGCTCTCCAGAGCGCTCGTCGCTGGAGGGAGGGAAGCCACGTTACTGCTGGCGCTATACATACCAAACTGATCTCTCTCTTTTTTTATCTTTCTCTTTATCTTTCTTTTTCTCTCTCTCTTTCTTTCTCTCTCTCTTTCTCTCTCTCTCTCTCTCTCTCTCTCTCTCTCTCTCTCTCTCTCTCTCTCTCTCTGGTACCGCGCTGTCAAATACCGCCGAAGCGACTTACGTTTTTTCGACAGGTAATATGCACACGCGGAGCCGCTCTCGGTGGACCTTACTCGTCACCCCTTCGTGCAGCGACAATGGACTCTCCCGACTCGCCCGACGCGTTTTGGACTTCTGAACATTATTTACTCATTTTGATTTCGTTCTACTTTGGGTGCCGCCTGGGGAGCGGGCCTTAGCTCTACAGTAGATAAATACACAGAGACGAAATAACTATTTGGTTACTTTGATGTGGGAAAACCCATTCTCTAGGAAGGGGCCTTGTATCTGATTGGCTGTGAAAATGTCCTTACAGGCTGGGCTGTCAACTGACGAGTAGGTTTATCAGTCGCCAATTGGGGAACGGCGTTCCAACGTATTGTAGGCCGGTGCTCTCATTTTGCTGGCGTGTTCGGCTGGAGTCAGCTGTATAAGCGGCCGTTTCACATCCGTATTATTTTAAGTACTCTGTGCCTTGGCCTTGGATAGCCACACTCGTACTGCAGATAAGTTCGACGTGTTGACTCCGTATCCTCCCCAATATCCCCTCCTATCGCATCGCCGCGCCGCCTCGAGCCAACGGCGTTCCGGCAAACATCAACGGTTGCGTGTAATCATCTAGACCCATAATTCATGTAGTTCTGAAATCTTAATCTCACGCAAAAATATTTTAATTTGTATTAATTACACTTTAGCCTGCTGGACGCCTGCAGAAACAGTTTCGATGAAACACTCAATTTATTTGGCCCCCAATATAAAAAAAATACAATTATTTAATCCTAGATATTTAGCTAAACGTTTCCATTTCGTCTGATCAGATATACTTTTCACGCAGGCCGGCGTATATTCAGTATCTTCTTTAGATACATTCCTTCCCCCATCAGCATCCTTTTTCTGAAGTTCTAAAGTGTATTTTTAAAATAAAGTGTTTTAAAACTGTTTCCTTCAAAAAAGCGTAATGCATATAGCACTTATCGATATGTTTTTCAAAAAGTAAGTGACAGAGAAGGGAAAATTTAAGTGGAACAAACCTGGTATACACACACATATCAGAGCTACATCCGCATATCGATTGTCATATATATTTTCTTATCGTTGTATGAATTAATTTTTGTCCATATACGCCCACTAAGTAATTCGGAATTTCTGATTGTGGAGAAATAAATACAGGCATTGCCTTTTCTTCTCCTCCCGAGTAGTTTTGGGTAGAAAACTGGATTGGTGAGTTGGTCATCACGAGAAGAGTATTTTGTAGGAGATGAACAAAAAATTATTGGTGAATCAGACAGGGTAAAACAGAGTACCAAAGACCGAAAACTCTTTAATTTATTCGTGTTTTTGTTAAATGCTGTATTAAACTATATAAATCAAGTACGCGAAGCTGATTTCAGTAGTTTCGACATAAGGCAGCGTTGTAATCACTAACAGTTCACCCGTGGCGTCATCGCACGGCGAGCCAAGTAACTTATGCAAAGTCAACCCTCCTTCTCTTTCGTATGACATTCAAACAAATACGCTATCAAATTGTGTTAGAGAAAGGGGGAGGGGACAACTATGGCCCGTGTAATTTACTTGACACAACGCACGATGGCACTACGAGCAAATAGATGAGATTATATGGCTACATTACGTTGGGTTAGAAAATTAAAACCTCTAGAAATTATCTCACCGCTTCATTCCTTCTACATCACTACAATGTCATCGCCGTCACATTCCCGAGCCTCCGGTTCTCACGCCTGTCTTCACAATCATCTTGTGTCGTCAGATTTCGTGGTACCATCACTGCATTGTCACACACAATCTTTCAAACTGCGTTCTTGGACAACATTAAATACGCATTTAATGATCGTCTAAAACAGCAGGCAGTTTCCACCAGCTTGGAAATTATTTGTAAACTCCGTGTAACTTTTTTTTAATTGCTACTTCTAATGGCACAACAGCGCATAAAAAAAATGCAAAACGAAAAAAAGTATCTTTCTGCCTGTACCCCTAATACTTACTTTGAGAATTTTCAGTCACGCNAAAAAAAATGCAAAACGAAAAAAAGTATCTTTCTGCCTGTACCCCTAATACTTACTTTGAGAATTTTCAGTCACGCGCCACATCTATTTACTGTATACTTGTCCGTGAGTTACCACATAAATTTTTACAGCCGAAATAAACGTTCTAACACCAAACGAGGTAATGAAAGCATANCTTGTCCGTGAGTTACCACATAAATTTTTACAGCCGAAATAAACGTTCTAACACCAAACGAGGTAATGAAAGCATAAGAAAGTTCCTGAAACTGCCTTTACAGTCTCCTCTATTCACTGACCTATAAAAACAAGCACATGCAAGGCAGCAAGCAGGCGGGCGACCAGCGAAACGAATTCCGCCCCTTCCAACTCGTGCGGTTCTCATCGTAAACAAATGACACAAGAAGTGGAACAACGATGAATTTTCCGGGACATTTAACAGCGTGAAACGGGTTAACTGTGCCTAGGCATCGACGAAGAGAGAACGGGANGGGGGGGGGGGATAGAGCTAACTTTTACAAACGAGACCGTTAACTCCATGGTTGGATTTACGTCTAAGTAGGAAGCCCCTGAAACATGTATTACCCTTTGCGAGGTTATCGACTTCGAAGTGTAAATCGCGTGGTGGTGAAGCGGAGTCAACCTCAAGTTTACTAACAGTCTATAACATTACACGAGTAATATAATTATTTAGATTAAAATTGGGGATGGCGTTTTCTTGGTTCAAATTTACCTTCTACCTGACGTCCCACAAATATTTCCTACACACTCCGCACATTAAAATAGTTCGTCAGTTTAAGCGCGTTTGATATGAAGAGGGCGGGGAATATAAGACGCTTGACTACTCATAAATAAAGTCGTCCATGTTCCCCGGCTACCATTTTTCACTCAAGAATCTTTTCACANTAAGACGCTTGACTACTCATAAATAAAGTCGTCCATGTTCCCCGGCTACCATTTTTCACTCAAGAATCTTTTCACGCAGTCTGGGAAGCAAATATTAAATTTCAACGACTCAGCAAACATCACATATTCGTGCTTGCATGCTTTCAAAAATATTTGTTGACATTTCGTTAGTACTGTATTAAATTGTAACTGTAGAATTATACTATTCGAAGTACTTGCATTAAGCTCCTAAGTAATAACAGCCGAATCTGAGACAATGTAGGAGGTTTTAAATTCGCTAGTGTGAATTGCAAATCCATACCATTCATATAGACTTTTGATGCCATATTTACCCTGTAATTACTATTAGAAAGGCTTTTTCTCCAAATAAATTTACTACCCTAACCTTGTAACCATTTTTATACCTCTTCTGTTCTACGAAACATTGTTTTTTCAAGGTCATCGGCATCAGTAGCCGTAACAGCTGGTTCTGGCCATGCGTCTTTTAAATGGGACAATGCGGGGCATGTGAGGCTCAGCTCGGGTGTGCTTAACAGTTTCCGCCGTTCCGGTATACAGTTATTCGTCTGCCTTCGCACAGTGTACCCTACTTAATTTCGGTTGAGATTACTATCGACGAAGGGAAATCATAATNAAATTATTGGTGAATCAGACAGGGTAAAACAGAGTACCAAAGACCGAAAACTCTTTAATTTATTCGTGTTTTTGTGAAATGCTGTATTAAAATACAGAAATCAAGTACGCGAAGCTGATTTCAGTAGTTTAGACATAAGGCAGCGTTGTAATCACTAACAGTTCACCCGTGGCGTCATCGCACTGCGAGCCAAGTAACTTATGCAAAGTCAACCCTCCTCCTCTTTCGTATGACATTCAAACACATGCGCTATTAAATTGTGTTAGAGAAAGGGGGAGGGGACAGCTATGGCCAGTGTAATTTACTTGACACAACGCACGATGGCGCTACGAGCAAATATATGAGATTATATGGCTACATTACGTTGGGTTAGAAAATTAAAACCTCTAGAAATTATCTCGCCGCTTCATTCCTTCTACATCACTACAATGTCATCGCCGTCACATTCCCGAGCCTCCGGTTCTCACGCCTGTCTTCACAATCATCTTGTGTCGTCAGATTTCGTGGTACCATCACTGCATTGTCACACACAATCTTTCAAACTGCGTTCTTGGACAACATTAAATACGCATTTAATGATCGTCTAAAACAGCAGGCAGTTT
>NQII01005574.1:0-24460 GCA_002778355.1 Clitarchus hookeri
TGGGTTGAACATGTATGGTTATGTTTAATCCATTAGTTTTTAAAAGTGGGTTGAACATGTATGGTTATGTTTAATATATTAGTTTTTAAAAGTGGGTTGAAAACGTATGGTTATGTTTAATCCATTAGTTTTTAAAAGTGGGTTGAAAATGTATGGTTATGTTTAATCCATTAGTTTTTAAAAGTGGGTTGAAAACGTATGGTTAAAATCTATGGTGTGCCAGGACCCGGGCTAGCATCGGCATTTTATATCTACTGCCAGACATTAAATTTTATTGGTAGCGTGTTTACGTGGAGATCCCATTGCGATATTTTACCCCATTTGAGCTAACAATGTTTAAACATCCTTCGAATGCCCGCTCTCGTTGTGGAGGTATAGGTATTTAGACTGCATTGGAATGCAGTTTGGACCACCACGAAATAATTGTCATGAACCAACCCAGACCCTGCCACGATTATTGTACGTGATGGTCGCTGGAACGATAGTGGATACTCATACTGAGCCCTTGATTTTGTGGGGATTACACTCGTACGCTGCGGTCAAGGAGAACGCACNACGATAGTGGATACTCATACTGAGCCCTTGATTTTGTGGGGATTACACTCGTACGCTGCGGTCAAGGAGAACGCACACGACAGATTTTGGCAGGTGATGGTTTAACAGCTACGGAGGTTTTTTTTTCACTCCTCTACAAGTTTTCGCACCTAGCAAATGCCATGCCACGGTTTCAGCACTTACATGCCAACAGCATTATTCGAACATTCATACTTTTCGTGTCTTCGAGCATATTTAGTGATTGCAAACGAAGTGTTAAAGCAGCAGCGTGGGTACTGAGGGTAGATCGATAGTAAATATATAAATTAAAAAACCTTAATTCTTATAGCTTATTTTACGAGATCACATATTCCTCCAGAGACTAGCTGGCCCGAACCCATTCTCCAAATTTGAGCATATGTTTAATTTCGTGGGAATATACACTGAGGCAACAAAAGTCATGGGATACCTCCTAATATCGTGTCGGACCTCCTTTTGCCCGGCGAAGTGCAGCAACTCGACGTGGCATGGACTCAACAAGTCGTTGGAAGTCCTCGGCAGAAATATTGAGCCATGCTGCCTCTATAGAAGTCCATAATTGCGAAAGTGTTGCCGGTGCAGGAGTTTGTGCACAAACTGACTTCTCGATTATGTCCCATAAATGTTCGATGGGATTCATGTCGGCCGATCTTACTGGCCAAATAATTCGCTGGAACTGTCAAGAATGTTCTTCAAACCAATCGCGAACAGTTGTGGCCCGGTGAAATGGTGCATTGTCATCCATAAATATTCCATCGCTGTTTGGGTACATGAAGTCCATGAATGGTTGCAAGTGGTCTCGAAGTAGCTGAACATAACCCTTTCCAGTCAATGATCGGTTCAGTTGGACCAGAGGACACAGTCCATTCCATGTAAAAACCGCCCACACCATTATGGAGCCACCACCAGCTTGCACAGTTCCTTGTTGACAACTTGGGTCCATGGATTCGTGTGATCTGCGCAACATTCAAACCCTACCATCAGCTCTTACCAACTGAAATCGAGACTCATCTGACCAAGCCACGGGTTTCCAGTCGTCTAGGGTCCAACCGATATGTTCACGAGCCCAGGAGAGGCGCTGCAGGCGATGTCGTGCTGTTAGTAAAGGCACTCGAGTCGGGCTTCTGCTGGCATAGCCCAGTACNTAGGAGCCCAGGAGAGACGCTGCAGGCGATGTCGCGCTGTTAGTAAAGGCACTCGAGTCGGGCTTCTGCTGGCATAGCCCAGTACAGCCAAAGTTCGCCGCACTGTCCTTATTGACACGTCCATCGTACGTCTCACATTGATTTCTGCAGTTATTTCACGCAGTTTTGCTTGTCTTTTAACACTGACCATTCTGCACCCACGTCGTTGGTCTCGGTCATTAAGTGTCGGCGGTCAGCCACTGCGTTGTCCATGGTGGGAGGTTATGCCAGAAATTAGATATTCTCGGCACACTCTTGACATTGTTGATCTCGGAATGATGAATTCCCTAACCATTTCCAAAATTGAATGTCCCATGCGTCTAACTCCAACTACCATTCCACGTTCAAAGTCTGTTAATTTCCGTCGTGCGACCATAATCACGTCAGAAACCTTTTCACATGAATCACTTGACTACAAATGAAAGCTCAGCCAATGCACTGCCCATTTATACATTTTGTACGCGATACTACTGCCATCTGTATATTTGCATATTGCTATCCCATGACTTTTGTCACCTCTGTGTATATGTCTATTACGTGCACGCTTGCAAATATCGTGCTACCTGATGGAATTAAATATATGAACTTAGCAGTCAGAATGGTAAAAGATGAAGGGTGAGAGAGCAATCTGCCACCTCTGTCATCAGACGAGAAACTGTGCCTAGGGTTGACATTGTTCCCATGAAATATTTTTCCCACAATAGCACGCTCTGGCGGACAAAGCGATGGTGAATAACTGGTCTGACTAAAGTGGCGGGATGAGCTGTAACAGAATAAATACTCAATTTCAAAGGTAATTTTATAAGCATTAAAACGAAAAATGTTTTTGGTCAGACCTAATTAAAGATTTTACATGTATAACGATTTAATAATTTATGCTTGTAGGTATACTGCTAATGGAAAATTATTTTGTTTAAAAATAGGAATGAAAAATTACAGATTTTCCAATGACTATAAATATGAGCGCCGACAGCTCACTTTGCAGCCATATCATCAGAAGGAGCGGGTACCGGCAGATCACCTTGCAGTGCAATCAAGAAATTAATGCCATCAATTTATTGAAAATATAATCTAGCATTGAGAGTGGCGACAACACCACCTATACTTTAAAAAACATAATTAAATATGGCTCCCATCTGGTGGCTAAATCTGCAGCTCGCCTAGTGATCAAATAGAGAAAATAGCGCCACCTATTTGTTAAAAATTCCAATCTAGAGGGGGCGACAGCGCAACCTTCAATTTAGAAACATAAATCGACAACTCATATAGTGGGTAAATTAATACACTATCGCCACCTATGTTTTAAAGGCATATGCAATCCAATATGGCAGTCGAACGAAGGTAAGAGAAAAACTCAATTTATGTAAGAACAAATGATAAACGAAAAAACCGAGATGGCGGACGGTGGCTATGACGCACCAAGATTGTGGATGCCTGCACCTAGCAATATAGCGGTCAGAAACAAGATGGCGGACTTCACTGACCAAGATGGCTGACTGCACCTATCAAGATGGTAGACGGTGGCTGTGACGCTACGAAGATGGTAAAATGCACCACCCAAGATGGTGGAATGTGTATTGGTGGAGGAAGTTTTTGGAACCTCCAGAAATTTAAGTTTTTAAAAAAAAAATTTGTAAATAAGTTTTCTATTTAATAATGTTTAATAAATTATAATATATTTTATATAAATATTTGGATTTTTTGTTTTAAGGTAGAAGTGACCAGGGTCAAGGTCACAGGTCAAGTTCACCTGGATCCATTATGGCTGCCAGCCAAATGGAATGACACAGCACGAACAGCTCCGATGCTCCGATCCAGGTCCCAATGTGCCGAAGTCCCCATAAACCCTCTACATAACCAACTATAACCCTTAACGAGTAGAAGGCACCCTATTCCAATTATTCTCATGGGTTACGGGTCGGCGTGCTTAGGCCATAAATCCTGTTCACTTACCATATACTAACTACAGGCGTTGACTCGGAGTTTATTTGACCCTCTCTGGCGGATTCGAAGTAAACAACAAATATTTTAAGCCAAAATGCCCGACTCATTTGTATCCTTGTCGGGAGTTAAAATGGTATTTCGCTGTGGCAGTGGGAAGTTAACCAACAGCACCGCCTTTTCTGTATAGAGAAATATGGAAGATAAAGTGAAAGCAGCACGCATTTTGCAGTCCTCTAGTCGAAGACGATCACATGATCTCCAGCAGGGTCTTACCATCAAACAAATGCTGTTCCTTTACATTTTTATAGTTTTGGTGCAGATGTACATAAAACAGAAATAACGTCGTTATTGACTGGTTGAAAGTTGACGAAGTATCACATTCTGTGTGCAAAATAAAAGTACCCCTCTCCCCCCTCGTTAATTAATTGAAGGAATAAGCAAGTGAAAGTTAATAAAAATTAACAAAAGTTAATGAAATAAATTTAGTATCACTGCACCTACACAAATACATTTGCGATATAAAAAAATTAATTAATCATATGTTCTAGTTCTCGCAATTTACAACAGCACCTTTTTGTCAATCTTAAGAAAACGTTTTACCAGTTTTTCATAAAATCTTTTCAGAACACCTTTCCCTTTTTGCAAGCCGGACCCGTGGTATCTATTGAAACTGCACAATGTTCAGTTTTCACAAATTTTAATTATGGGATAGTTAATTTTCCATGACTCAGCATTTCCATCCACTCATATACGAATAAAACATACATGAGTTTATATTTACAACTTGCAAAAAAGATAAATAATATGAAACCTATATTTACGGTATTTATTAATTTTTCATTGTTACCTTCGTTTTTAGTTTCTTCTAATTTATTCAGACTCTTGTCTCCGTTTGCGTAAACTAAATATCTAGCCACATATTATTAGGGCGTTCAAGTGGGTTACATTATTTTCTACTGTTTTAGCATATAATCTTTTTCTATTTCATATGAAATAAACATGTAAAAAAAGTATGAGAATAAAATGAAATTACCTTAAAAAAATTAAAATAGTTACAAGAATTTTAAATTTTTATATTTTATTTGAACACATTTTAAAATGGCACAAAAGTAAAATGTTCCGCTACAGTTCAAAATATATGGTCATGTTATTAGAATGTCATAATGAATATTTCTTGAAAACATTTTTTCATCTGTTCGCCCTTATTTTAATTTGAACTTTTGAGATATAATTAAAAGTAAAAATATATCAAAGCTAAACCCTTACTACTGGTGAGTTTAATGTCTGGTTGTTATTTAAGGATGTTATTTAAAGCCAAGCGCGCGGGTAAATGATACGTAGTTATAATATAAAAAATGCTTGAGCATTCTTTATGCATGCCACAGTGANCAATGCTTGAGCATTCTTTATGCATGCCACAGTGATACGAGGCGTTCGAGAGGTTTCGCGTTTAATTTCCGCGTAAGCCCTGGAGGTATGTGCCGATCTAAGATGTGAGTTTAGGTCAATTTGCACCCAAGCCACTTACCAGATTGCCTACGGGTGTGAAAGAGATAAGAAGCTGAACAAGCCTTCCAAAACATTTTAAAGCACACCATATTTTATGCTAAAAATTGTTTTCTATCAGTTCCTAATCATGNGAACAAGCCTTCCAAAACATTTTAAAGCACACCATATTTTATGCTAAAAATTGTTTTCTATCAGTTCCTAATCATGTTATTGATTTTAGAGAAACGGAAAACTCCAATACAATTTTTACGCTGTTTGAGTGAAATATTTGGAGATATTTATGATACGAAATTGTAAGTTTCTTAACTTGAGTTTGGTATGCCTGCATCTGAAATGGTATTATTAAAGCTCAAAATTAATTTAAAGATCTAAAATTTTAGCGAGAATTGAAAAATATTATCCGCCTGCCTTTAAAATTTAGTTATTAAAAATTAAATTAAATGTACTATGTTTCACTAAACAACTGAAATTTTCGTTAGACCTACGGTTTGGCTGAAGCTAAGAATATACTGATCTTATTATGAAGATAGATTTATTCAAACAAATCTCAAATGAGAAATCATATCTTCTTCATGCATATCAAAGTTTATCAGTCCATGGCACGTAATTTTTTTGGAATATGTATGAAAGTCATGAAAGAACAATTCTAATGGACACTATTTACCTGCATGGATATGACGTTGAACACTTTTTTTAATGGTAGAAGTTGAAGCTAATACACAATAAGTATCCTCAATGTTCTCCTTGCGCCTGAATACACGACATACAACACCATATATAGTCTTTCAGATCTGCTGTAAACATTGTCAGTCTACTTACAGTTATGCCAGTTGTAATCAGTGCTACTGCACCAGCATGATTTTAACAAGGTAAATCGCTTAAGTTTTTCCATTAAATTTTCTTTTGTTTAGATTTCACGAAACCATGCGTGTTTTATTCAACAAGCTTCCTTATGCTTTATAAACTCGTCATGAACACCACAATTTTGTAGTGTACGTAAGTAGTTAGAAATGGTACCTTCTGGGACAGGGGCATCGGGCGGGGGACCTGGGGACACACGGCGGCCATATTGGATGACGTAATTTTTTCCTTTCCCCCGTCAAAAACGGCAAAATATGTCAGAATTTCTCTGGGAATTTTCCAAAATTCCCTCAAAAAAATGTTGTGCATAATTTCTGCTGATGATCCCCTTTTTTGGGAATGATGACTCAATGGATTGAGTACTCATCCCATCATGCTGCGCGAGGCTCTCGATAGGATCGTGTCTGTGATTGCCTAAGCGAGGATCTCAAAAGGGTTACGTCTCTGATTGGCTACGCGAGGCTCTAGAAACTGACAAGCCAGTACGATTCATCTTGNAGGATCTCAAAAGGGTTACGTCTCTGATTGGCTACGCGAGGCTCTAGAAACTGACAAGCCAGTACGATTCATCTTGACTGAAGAATGTTCGGGTTCATTGCACCCCTGTCATACAACTTCTAACATCGTGTAAGCATAGTCGCTCTTAATTTCAGAATCGTATAAGATAGTCAGCTAATTTGTAACATAGACATCACTCTGGTAACCTTTGATCTCAAAAAAAAAAACCAAAAAATCCAAAAAATACAAAAAATNATAGTCAGCTAATTTGTAACATAGACATCACTCTGGTAACCTTTGATCTCAAAAAAAAAAACCAAAAAATCCAAAAAATACAAAAAATATATTTAAAACTACATTAAAAATAAAACTTCAATTTCCGGAAGTTCCCTACACCCCACANCAAAAAATACAAAAAATATATTTAAAACTACATTAAAAATAAAACTTCAATTTCCGGAAGTTCCCTACACCCCACACTCATACATGTTTTCTGCAATCTCGTGCAGCGTTCAGAGCCACAATGGTATAACAGGATACCTTATTTCTGAGCATAGAATAGAGTGCACTTCGGCTTCAGGATTTACTCTTACATGTTATCTGTTATCTATGCAGCTTGATCCTAAAGACTCTCCCTCCTGTACCTGATCCCTAGGGTATAACAGGAGACACCATTCAGAGCTTACATAAGTACTTTAGAGCACACCTCAGATCAGGATTTCCAGGCATATGGTTGTCACTTCAGACATACGTCAGTTATCAGGACGTAGGGGTGTGCTCTGCCAGGCTATTTAATCAGTACACGTTGAGCGGAGTCAGATCAGTAACTCCTTAATTGAGAGCAGTTGAATGCTCTCAATAGAAAGAGGATACGCTCTTTCCAATCGAAGTGGGTGGAGGTTCTCCTCCCGAGGGCGGTTCCACCTCACCTGTCAACAGCAACGTAAGGAGTTGAATCCTTACGTGCCACCTTGATGGGGCCGAGTGCTATCCTCACTCTACAAAACCCGCTTTGTAAACGAGTCCTCTTACTAGGCGAACCAGACCGTCGATCCTTCGTTAGCATGCATAAACCCTTTGAAACTCGGCCTGTGGCAGGTCAGCACGCTTGCGTTNACCAGACCGTCGATCCTTCGTTAGCATGCATAAACCCTTTGAAACTCGGCCTGTGGCAGGTCAGCACGCTTGCGTTCCACGGTAGCTGCTACCGACTTTTTCTGGCACAACAGGCTCAGCCCTCCAGGCAAACACACACCTCCAGATCTCCTTCTAAGCAGAAGGTGCAACCAATGCCACCCAGAGTCCGACCCGCGATCAGCACGGCCTAAGCCGGGGCTTTCACACTGATCCCCTGGGTACCCACAATTTTCAGACATGCACGCTTGAGTTATCACCCAGGGAGGCCCAGCCCTTCCAGGATGCCAGACAGCCCCTTCACTAGAGCTCAGGCACCCTGAGATCAGCCCGAGTTGTCAGTTCCTCGGAGTCGACCCCCTACACGTTAAGCCAAGCGCCCAGAAGTGGGCATGGCGAAGAATATATACAGTCACTGGAACTGCACATAACCTCGCCGTAACTGATTATCTGTGCACAGACAGGCAGTTACCGCCTTCAGTCGCCCTCACTCCGTTAGCCATGGTGTGGCCACCATGTTACCAGCCCTTACCGCGAGGAGGTGGAGATGGACTTGAGCATTGCTAGGCTATATATTCGCATCACGGCTCCATTTAAGGAGTTGAGTCGGCAGCCTTCACAGCAGCAGGGGAACGCCCAATCACCAATGAGCGGGCCCCACCGGAGCTCACCGACGTGGGCGCACAATCGACAGAGGCCGGAAAGCGGCCATGCACCAGCTTACTCTTACACTTTCGCCGGTCACTTACTGTTAGAACTTGAGCCAGGGGATGGGCCGACAAGAGCAGACATTCCAGTAGTCACGTCAGCTCAACCAGGTTGCCAGGACTTAGNAGCCAGGGGATGGGCCGACAAGAGCAGACATTCCAGTAGTCACGTCAGCTCAACCAGGTTGCCAGGACTTAGTCCCCCCCCCCCTACACACTCAGACCGGAATGCACCACAGTCTGGTTTTCAGGGCACCTGGTCCTTTCACCTTACACCCTTTACAGACTGGTTGCCGGACCCACAGCCCAGCCCCAACCCGGCCCCCCAAGGGCCACCATACGCCATTTTGGACATTGCGGTCCACGATCTTGGTAGTTGCAGTCCGCTATCTTGGTAGGTGTCACAGCCACCATCCGCCATCATGGTAGACGCAGCCGTCAGCCATTTTGGTCAGTGTAGTCCGCCATATTGTTAGATGCAGCCGTTCGCCATCTTGGTCAGTGCAGTCCGCCTTCTTGGTTTTTTTCGTTTGTCATTTATTTGTTCATTACTGGAGTTTGTCTTTCACCTTCGTTCGACCACCATTTTAGTTTTTTTCGTTTCTCATTTGTTCTACATTGCTGGTGCTGTCCTCAGTACCGCTCCCAGCAGACTGGCCCCACCACTCCCCTCTTCCAATATACTTAATTAACCAATTACCCCACCCCTGATTCTCATTGGCTGATTGCCCACCTTCTTCCGATATATTTACTTGCTCCACCAATGTTCCTCATTGGCTAATTACTCGGGTGTTATCGGAAACCTTCGAATGACCAATTAGTCGGTTCCGTTCACCCCCTTATAATATATTTAATTGCTCCGCCAATGTTTCTCTTCCATAATTACTTGGGTGTTTTCGGAAACCTTTGTTCCGACCAATGATGGCCTACTTTCATCGCGAAGGCGGACTATTTTTTTTCCTTAAAAAGTTATTTTAAGACGCACCCCGAGCCCCCTTGGGAAAACCGTTATTTTTCTCGCTGTCGTTCCTTTTTCGCTATTTCAAGAGGAAATCCCAACGACAATTTTGAAACTTGTAGGGTTTCAAACCCCTGTTAAATATACGATAGCCATGTTGTCAAGTGAAGAATAAAAAAACAGCAAAAGCAACGCAGAAGAAAATGGAGATAATATTCTTCAGCTTATCCGCACCATATTGGCACGAGGAGCATCTTCGTCAATGCCGTCTACTAGCACGAACCCACAACCATCAGGCAACCCGTACCAGCCCCCATCGGCCAGAACGTGCTACAGCTTATTCTCTCCCAGCTTCGTAGAGAGCCCCATCAGCTCCGACTTCGAATATAGCGAAATCAAAGAAGAAATGGAAGTGTCTGTCACTGAAGTTTTTCCATTCTGGTCAGAAGACATGAGCAAGTACAATTAACTGAATTGGGAGTACCTATAGGTAAGTTTTCGAGGTGCACGAGACGTTCTGCAAATTCAAATTTGTGACGGTACAATTCACTGACTATGTTGCTACAATGATTTATAAGGCTGTTGAGTCGGGACACATAAACATTAGTATATAAAAACTGTTACGTTTACAATTTATGCCCTAACTCTATGATTATTTCTTCGCTGGGGGAGTTGGTGAAACAAAACCGTGATGGCCACGTATGCAAGGCAAGAATGTACGAAAGTGTAGTGTACGAACTTTTCCCGAAAAAGTGAAAAATGTTGAGTGTANCCACGTATGCAAGGCAAGAATGTACGAAAGTGTAGTGTACGAACTTTTCCCGAAAAAGTGAAAAATGTTGAGTGTACAAATGGCAGGAGAAATGTAATGGACAGAGACATATTGTGAAAAGGCAAGGTTTCATGGACTGGGCCTCCACCTGCACGCTTTTTGCATGCGAAGTGCACCTAGGCTTAAGGCCGAGACCTTTCACCAAGTCTTCTCGCAACGGTGGAGCGCGTCCTGCTGATAAGTTCATTCCCGAGAAAAAATATGCAAGTACATNTTCTCGCAACGGTGGAGCGCGTCCTGCTGATAAGTTCATTCCCGAGAAAAAATATGCAAGTACATATCCTCTACTGCACGGCGTAACCTACACAAACCAGCCGGATTTTACCGTAACTGTGGATAGGTGTGATGAAAATGTTCATTTCCTCCTTGAAAGAAGCGTCTTCTATGGTAAGACTCTTGAATTACCAGTACAAGATAGTGACAGTGACGAGTGCAAAGTTCATTTCTGCCGTCCACAAACAACATTCCCTACAAACATTGGAAATATATTTAAAAACATTGTCGGCGAACGACGTTCAGACAAGTACGACAGGGAAAATTGCGAATTTGATAATGTGATGAAAAATGATGAACTTTTTAAAGTATGCTCTCAACGATGTGATGGCGTTTGGCACAGTTTGGAGGTTACAACGCCATCGGACCCATGGCGAGAGGTGCTCGTGTGTGTCAGTGCAAATGAGCTTTGCTTTCTCTTTAGAAAAACCAAGGTGATGAAAACCTCCCATTTCCCTTATAATTGCTTTAGTTGACGAAACATACACATTCTGCCGTGTAAAAAAACATTGACGTGCATGATTAAAAGATTTGATGGAAATAAACGTACGTTTTTAATCTATGTGTAAAAAATCATTATTATGTACAAATAAATGTCGATGTGTTTAACTATCTCATAATTTTTGTTGTATATNTCTATGTGTAAAAAATCATTATTATGTACAAATAAATGTCGATGTGTTTAACTATCTCATAATTTTTGTTGTATATCAATATTTTGAATTTTTCCAGTAAATATGTTTATTATGTAAAATATTTTCTCCCATGTGTTTTGTTAATAATAAATTAAGTATATATTGCTAAATAACGTCTTCCATTTGATGTGTCAATACGATGTATTTATATATTGAATTAAATTTTCTTACTNTATATATTGCTAAATAACGTCTTCCATTTGATGTGTCAATACGATGTATTTATATATTGAATTAAATTTTCTTACTATTTTTTTTGGGAAATATGATGTAAAATAAATATTTGTTTTGCAAGTATTTCTGTAATATTTTCATTAGTATTGAAATCATTTTAAAACGACGTGAGTGTATTGATTGCTGCTACATGCAAGCGATACAGAGGAGAGAGAGAAAGTTGGAGGCTGGCGGCGTTCTTGTGCGACGTGTCAGAATGAAGGTCGTCACGCGATCACATCTCCTCCGTCAGCGTACTCCCCTTACGTCTTTACACTCTCGAGAGGTAGTTAATGTAGGTCAGTAGTAGTGCCATTGTGCCGTACACATTTTTAAAAATTGAAATAACCTAAACCAGTGCTCTTAGTAGGTGACAGTTGAACGAAGTTAAGGAGCATACGAAACAAGATGGCAGGGTCATATAAAAGTGAGTAATAGAGTGGTGCATTCTGGTGATGTATGTGGGAATTAAAGTTGGCTACCTACAGCAGACGACACTAAACAAAATGGCGGGTGAATAAGGCAGTTGAGCGAGTGGAAAACAGGTGACAGAATGAGTAATAGGGTGGAGTGTTAGAGGGTAGTGCGAGAGGGATAAGAAGGAATGACAGAACATCAAATTTACAATAATAGATCAAGTAGCAAGGTGGAATACCAGAGCATAAAGTGGAAAAATTCTATAAATGAATAGATTGTGACATTATCCGGGATGTGACAACATAAAGGGATGACGTCATAGGGGAGAGGACATAATAGTGGTTGTGACGTCATAGGGATGGTGTCGTCATAGGGGTGGTGACATAATCCAAGATGGCCACCACACCGTCATTCAAGATAACTGCTGTGACGTAATCCAAGATGGCAGGTTGCTCCTGGCACCTACCTAACACCTCATTTGTGTGGTCGGAGGAACTAAATCCATCTACTCTCGTCTTTGCCAGCTGCTAAACTGAAGTCAAATACACATCCAAGTGCTGAAAGTTAGGAAAGCTGCCCCTACAGCAACTCTTGATTAACTTTTTTTGGAAATAGGTCAATTCTACCTTTTGATCGTGTGGATAGCAGCTGTTTAGTTGCATTGTAAAGTTTTGTGAATGAAGATCGAATCACAGCCCGCTTTTTAACAGCTTCTTGTATTTCCATGTTGCGCACCATAACAGTCCTGTCACGGACGCCACTTGTCACAGCTTGTCTACCCAACGAAATAACGTTGACAAATTTAATATGCGCAACGTGAAAATAAAACCCCACTAAAAGATGGGTATAAAAAATTTCATAATTAACCACAAAAAAGGAGGAAAAATCTTTATAGATTTATCCAGACAAAAAAGATAACAGTCTCAACTATCGTCATAAATATTAGGTGTCAATTTTATCTATACATCTTATAAAACGCAACGTCTCTCTGTCTGTCTGTTAGTGCGCTTATCACTGGAGAACCACTTATCCGAATTACGTTTTTTTTTTTAATTCATATCTATGTACTCTTGCCAGGTCTTAGTATATATATTGTTACGTAAAGTAACATAAGGAATAAGCAGTGANCAGGTCTTAGTATATATATATTGTTACGTAAAGTAACATAAGGAATAAGCAGTTACGATAAAAGTTAATCAAGTCGGACAAACGTTTGCCGCCAGCGCGCTCTCTTGCAGCACGTTGTCTAAACCATATCATGTAGTAAAGAATAGTGTAACTGAGAAATACTATTCAATAATTCTGTAGTCCACGCGAACGGAGCCGCGGACACAGATAGTTACATATATTATACAGTTGTGACTTTATGCTATTCACAACAATGAACTAGTTCCCCTGTAGTGACGACCTATGTGTTCATGTTGCTAGGGAACAAAGTATGAGTGTGTAATAGCAAGGTTGTAAATATTACGTGATCAATTTATCTGCTTTCCTATGCTGTGAGAGCTATTATTTAATTTGTGCTATTCTCATATCCATATTTTTGACCATCTATTCTGTTTTTTTCCCCCTTCCTTAAGTATTTTTTTAAGCCATTCTTACTGGCGGAGTTGTTACGCCATGCATCCCATTGTGATAAGGTTACACAAGCAGGTGTGCGTGGGTCTAGCGGCCCCTGATTCGCAAAGTAACCTCCTGCAGAATGTATTGCAAAACCCGGATTGCTTTGCGGGTTAATATTCCATTCGGTCACTGTAGCTTCCTGCGCTGCTTCAAAATCATGGTTGGCAATTTTGTCTTGTACTGGGATAGTGCTCTTTCCAGGTACCGTGGAACCATTATTAAGGGACCTGCCCTGTTACTCGTCACGGTTGTTGGTCATGCCTTGCTGGTTTTACAGGCTGCTTGACGAGGCTTATTAGATAGGATGTGGTTCAGAGTAACTATTTCGATCTCTTTAACCTCTCCATCGTCCACCTCTGCGGTATCCACCTCTTTGACGGCAACTCCTTCCGCGGTACGGCCTGTTATACCTGTTCCAACCCCCTTGGTTTGGCGGTTGGTAGGGCTCGGTATAGTAATTCTGTACCCTGGGTCTGTACTCATATCTAGGAGGACTTCTCTGATATGGCTCGTGGTTGTCAGTTTATATAGGCTGTGTTCTGTAATTCTTTCTGAACGGTCAGAATCACGGTTATTTTGCTGACACTGTACGTAGCCTATCTCTCTGATCGTAGGCTAGAAGGTCCTCTCTCACAGAAGCGATATGACTTTGATGACTGCCTGCCCAGTGCATTTGGTATCTGTACGGCAGTTGATGTAAAATCATAGCGACAAATTCCTTGTCGCTAATGTGTGGATCAATGATGGGTTTCCAGCGTTTTGCTTTTACCGGCAACAACCTTTTTCGCGTTGAGATGAGCATTTAGATAGTCTTGAGTTTTTTTTGTTCCAGAAATTTCAGACAAATTTCTCTTTAAATTCGGCGTATGTGTTGGTGTTGGGCCTGTTGATCTCCCACCAGTAATATGCTGTACTGCGCAAGCTTTGGTTCAGACAATGTAGCATGTCTGCGTCAGGCAAACCAAACATCTTGGTGTTTTCCTCGAACCGTATAAGAAAATTTATAAGATTCTCCCCAACACGTCCTTCGAAACGAGTTACCTGCTATACCCATACTTTTGAGGGATGATGGATTAGTGTGCTGACAGGTGCGCTGTGTTGTTGAGTCATTTCCGGTGTGATAGTATCTGATGCGAATGAATTCAGCTGCAGTGAAGTTTGGGAGTCACTACGCGGAGTTTCTGACATTCCTAAATGTCTTATAGAAGCAGCTACTCGGTCTAATATTTCTCCAACGAAATTAATATTTTCTCCCACTTCGGCAATACTGGCATCGGTTTTCTGTCTTTGGTGGTGCGTAGAATTTTTTATCTGTTTTATTTAATTCTCTAGATGCCTGTCAAAAAAATTGAGTTGTGCAGAGACCTACTAGTTTACAACAATTAGAAAGAAAAAATGAAGTTGTAACCAAGGGCTGGGGGTTCGGAGCGTCGGAGCTGTTCATGCTCTGTAATTCCGGTTGACTGGTGGGCATATTGTCCCCCATGTTCGATGTCTGTGACCTTGACAGCTGACCTTGGCCCGGTGACATATAACCTTGAAGACCCCAAAAAATCCCCTAAAAAATTGCCAAAACTTATAAAATCTATTTAAAAATTAACAAAATTTTATTAGCAATTTATAAAAAATTTAAAAAAATTCTTAAAGAATTGTTTAAAATTTTTTGTTAAATTTTATTTTGAATTTTTGGCCATAAAAGGGACTCGGGAATGGAGCTGAGATGTCAAGCATTCGACATGTTATTACATCACCCACTAGCCATGTTCGATTTCGGTAACCATGGCAATGTGACTTTTGACCTTGAGCTATTGACCTTGAATGACCTTTGACTTTGAACCCAAAAATATCTCAAAATCCTAAACAAGGACTCTTTTGTTTTATTCGTTAAAATATTTTATAAAGATAATAAAAAATATTACTAAAATTATTTTTAAAAACTATTTTTAAAAACTTACATTTTATGGGGTCCCCCACAGCACAACATCGAGCAGAAGGTTGATCCCCTCCAATAAATCACACTGTATCAAATGCACTCCAACAACCATATTATATTTTTATCATTACATTTTAAACAACTAGGTGGCACTGATGCCTCCGACCAACATTGTAATAATGCCAGCGCCGCGTTATTGCCGCCATATTTGTTGCATTCCACGTCTGGGTATGATGAATGGAAATCACCACTCGGTTAGCTCAGTTGGTAGTAACATGAAACTTTAAAGGTGCCAATAAAAAAAAACAAAGTCCAATNGTTGCATTCCACGTCTGGGTATGATGAATGGAAATCACCACTCGGTTAGCTCACTTGGTAGTAACATGAAACTTAAAAGGTGCCAATAAATAAAAACAAAGTTCAGTGCTTGTTTATTACTCTGTACTTTTATTTATCAATCCAATGAAACAGTTCTAATACAATCGTCAGGTATGCAGAGTACGAACCGGTTTACAGGCAAACAAACTGAGAGCAGCGCCACAGTCGTTTAATTATTCATTTACGTCTCGAAAACTTGCCTCGCAAGAAAAAAATACGAAGGCAGGAGGGACGTCTGTTCCCTTCTGGCGCCCTATCGACCTCCCACACTGGCAAAAATAATTTATTAGATTATTAGATTTAGGCATATGCCGAAAGTTGAAAGATTTATTGGTCCCGGTTGCTTGCCGGTGTGGGCGATATTCGTCACGCAAAATGTGTCTTCCTTGGCTATTTGCAATTTCGGTTTTGCGAACTCGGATTTCCCTGTGAAAATATGACTTTAAAATCTAGTGCACAGCCCGCCCGAGCTGGCTGCCTGACGTCGCGTAACAATATGGCTGTCTTTCTCCTCGATAACTTGAACGTTCTTTAAAAACTTGCCAATCACGAGACTTAAAATTCAAAGTAAATTTTACTACCACTTAAAACTGCTCCAACCATCAAAAACGCACAGAATCATATGGCCCTGGAAGTACATGTACACAATGTGAAAATAGAAAGACATATAAATATGCGGTCACTTGAAAATATTGTCAAAACCAGAATAAGTTAGAGACCCTGTTTCAAAACAAATAAATAAATCTTGCCACAAAACAAAATATCACGCAAAAAAAAAAATCTAATATGTAAAATTCTCCCGTCACAGTGTTAGTCACTGAACTCCTCCGAAACGGCTAGACCGATTTTTATGAAATTTTTTATGTGTACTCGGTAGGTCTGAGAATAGATTTATATATATCTTTTACACCCCTAAGTAATAAGGGTGGCCACCCCCAAACAATTTTTTTTATTGTTTTAACAAAATTTTTATTTTTAATTTTTTTATGATGTGGCATCAAAATATACATACCCTCCTAAATTTTCACCCTTCTACCACCAACCCTTATTTTTTNCCGATTTTTATGAAATTTTTTATGTATACTCGGTAGGTCTGAGAATAGATTTATATCTATTTTTTACATCCCTAAGTAATAAGAATGGCCACCCCCAAAACAATTTTTTTTTATTGTTTGAACAAAATATTTATTTTTTATTTTTTTATGATGTGGCATCAAAAAATACATACCCTCCTAAATTTTCACCCTTCTACCACCAACCCTTATTTTTTTATAGCGATATTAGTAATTTAATAAATNTATAAATTAATCAGAGACTTTAGGGTTATAAGATGTTATTGTGTTTCCCCTTTTTATAAAAAAAATCATAGCTCATAGATGCGCTGAGAGGAAGGTTTATTTCAGCAAACAAAATATTCGTTTTTATAGGAACAATGAAATATTCTGTTGTTGGAACTAAATTATTTTGTAGTTATTTGGTTTCCCCAAACAAATATTTGTTTGCTGCAACTAAATATTCGTGTGGCTCTGCGTACGTTATATAGTTTCGATTAATATATAAAACATGGAAGTTCGCCCGGGATTCAAACCCAGATGGTTTGCACCAGAGAATTACGCCTTAGCAAAACCAACTCAAGTGACTACAGATGTATTTCTAATAAATTAGTTTGGGATTTTATGAAATTACATTTTGGGCAAAAGTCGAACATAAGATTCGCACATATAAATATTGCAACTGATAGAAAACAAACACATAATATTTTACCTTTTATACATACAAATTACGTGTTAATAATTATTCATCCTTAAAGCTCAAAAAGCGTGCTATACACCAGTATTTGATATGTATATCTCTCTCTGTCTCTCCTTCTCCCTAGTGAAAAGCACTTTTGGAAATCGCATTTGTTGTGAATTGTATACTTTAATTCGTCCCATAAAAACAATCTTTAACACATACCATTTTTATCTTAAAGAACTAAGTCCAAAAAGTAATTTAGCTTAAAGCGTTTACCCTAAAAGAGATTTACCTAGATATATATATATTTAAAATACTGTTGTAAAATACGTGTTTGAGCCTTATGAATTAATAATTAGAACACGTGATTGTTATGTTTAAAAGGCTCTATATAATGTGTTTGTTTCGTATCAGTTGCAAGATTTGTGTGTGTGAATCTTATGTTCTACTTTTGCACCAAAATGAAATTTCATAAAATCCCATACTAATTTATTATAAATACATATGTAGTCACTATAGTTGGTGTCGCTAAGGCGTAGTTCTCTGGCGCAAATCATCTGGGTTTGAATCCCGGACGGACTTCCATGTTTTATATATAAATCGAAACTGTAAAACGTACGCAGAGCCACACGAATATTTAGTTGCAGCAAACAAATATTTGTTTGGGGAAACCAAATAATTACAAAATAATTTAGTTCCAACAACAGAATATTTAATTGTTCCTATAGAAACGAATATTATGTAAGCTGAAATAAACCTTCCTCTCAGCGCATCTATGAGTTATGAATTTGTTATAAAAAGGGGGTAAAAATATCATACAACCCTTTATGTCTCTGATTAATATATAATTGAAATTATTGCAGCTAGCGTTTTGTTTTTAATAAAAACTTTCTATGTATTCCTACAGCCCCATCATATGTCAGAACAATCTGTTTGTATTTCACATCAACGGTAGCAGCATTTGATGAAAATAGAAAATAAATCTCAACAAGAAACTAAGTCTCCCACCGTAGTGAGGGATGTATCTTGTTTAACGCAGTTTTCTGCCAAGCGCAATGCATATATGTAAATTATAATCTTCTCCCTGTGCAAAGTCCCTGCGGCACCAAGTGTAGAGTGGGGTGGACAAAAGTCCGCTCGACTCTAGATACGCTNGGACTTTGCCAGGTATGCTCGGCAAGGGTCGAACTCCGCGGACTTTGCCAGGTACGCTAGGCAAGGGTCGAACTCCGCGGACTTTGCCAGGTATGCTAGGCAAGGGTCTAACTCCGAGGACTTTGCCAGGTATGCTAGGCAAGGGTCGAACTCCGAGGACTTTGCCAGGTACGCTAGGCAAGGGTCGAACTCCGCGGACTTTGCCAGGTACGCTAGGCAAGGGTCGAACTCCGAGGACTTTGCCAGGTATGCTAGGCAAGGGTCGAACTCCGAGGACTTTGCCAGGTATGCTAGGCAAGGGTCGAACTCCGAGGACTTTGCCAGGTATGCTAGGCAAGGGTCGAACTCCGAGGACTTTGCCAGGTATGCTAGGCAAGGGTCGAACTCCGCGGACTTTGCCAGGTACGCTAGGCAAGGGTCGAACTCCGCGGACTTTGCCAGGTACGCTAGGCAAGGGTCGAACTCCGAGGACTTTGCCAGGTATGCTAGGCAAGGGTCGAACTCCGAGGACTTTGCCAGGTATGCTAGGCAAGGGTCGAACTCCGAGGACTTTGCCAGGTATGCTAGGCAAGGGTCGAACTCCGAGGACTTTGCCAGGTATGCTAGGCAAGGGTCGAACTCCGAGGACTTTGCCAGGTATGCTAGGCAAGGGTCGAACTCCGAGGACTTTGCCAGGTATGCTAGGCAAGGGTCGAACTCCGAGGACTTTGCCAGGTATGCTAGGCAAGGGTCGAACTCCGAGGACTTTGCCAGGTACGCTAGGCAAGGGTCAAACTGCCTGGGTTTAGTCAAGTACAAGTGCCGACGTAGGTGCAAGACACTGACGTGCGCACCTTATCTACTTCCATCGCGAGTGGGAGTGGGGAGGGCTAGCTCGCAGTTGCGGCCGTCAAGTGTGTGGGTTGCGTGGTATAAAAAGGCGCCGTGTCACATTTGGTCTACATTCCCGCCAGAAAAGAAGCCAAAGAAGCAGCCATGAAGAACTTCATTGCCAGGTAGGGGGACGATCCATCTTTACGTGCAGAAATGTGTATCGACGTCCCCAAAAATCATAACACCTTAGAGGAGTTGAAATGGGTGGGGTGCGTATTTGTGCGTCGTGCAGGAAATGGTTGGATGTAAAAACGTACAGCTCCCCTTATGTTCCCTTTCGCTTCTCCATACGCCAAGACCAAGTCCGTCATCTCCGAAATAGTGTAGGACACTAGGCCCCTCTATTTCAGTAGGGAAGCTGCGCAATGACACGCAGTTAATAACAGGCAACTGTTTTGTGTTGTGTTGGACAGCGTGGTGTGCGCCGTGGGGTTGGCGGTCCTATTCACGGGTATGCCGGTCGACACAGAGTCCAGCATCAGGTTGCCAACATCGGAGTTTCATACCAGCGAGAAGTCCTCCACCGACCTGAACGCGCTTCTGGCGCCTGTGTGTAAGAATATGACGCCCATACACAATGTCTCCGTCGCCCAGACCGTGGCCTCTCCTTACCATGTCACCGTCGACAAGGCCAAGGTAGCCGAGGGTGGCGTCGTCACTGGTGAGTACCTATACCTTCTTCCACGGTACTATCGGATGTAAAAAGTAGCAAAGGTTAGTGTTATAAGGTGCCAGAGGGGCCTATCGGATTTCGCAAGAGACGATCGTCTTATATTTAGTAAAGGAACTAATGTTGCTTTTTAATTTATTAACCAAGATATTATTGACTATATGTAACAATCTATCACCACTTATTGTTAATCTCTGCGACTGAAAAATGTAATGTCTATCTCGATTCTAACTTAACACCTTCTCAATGTGTCTATATGGATTATGGTATTTTTATTTACACGCGTTATTTACACAATTTCAAATTTTCTATTGCCTTCATACAAATGTAATATAGTCACACATCCAGATCAATTGTCCCGCCCGTCAGTCTCACTCTTCACTGTACCAATGCTCACAGTTCTCAAACTTCACTCTAACTGGTCACTTATGACGCCACTCGACGCTCTGCTCGTTCGCTTTCCTCGCACTCTTCGCACACCTGTCGCGTAAAGTCGCAGAATCCACCAAACTTTCAACTCTAAGAAACTGTCGGCCCGGATGTTTGTCGCGTCTTAAATAGTCTCGGTGGCCCCAACTCTAAGGTTCCCCACGACACTAGTCTTGCTGAGAGAGCCAAGGACAATGCACCAGAACATTATTTAAGATAACATCAGAAATTCAATTCTCCGAAAATCAGGAGCGCGCTATTAGCGATATGAATTTCGCGGCGGTACACGGTGGCTGGCATTTGTAAAACGCCGCCTTCTTCTCGCGTTACAACTCCTGCTCGGGTGAAGGGAAGCGATGCATAGCAGCGAACGCATAACAGTTGTTAAGAATACGTATGTCATATACATAGAGGTGACAAAAATCATGGGATAGTAATATGCAAATATACAGATGGCAGTTCGTGCACAAACTCATGCACCGGCAACACTTTCGCAATTATGGACTTCTATAGAGGTAGCGTGGCTCAATATTTCTGCCGGGGACTCCCGACGACTTGTTGAGTCCATGTCACATCGCGTTGCTGCACTTCGCCGGGCAAAAGGAGGTCCGACACGATATTAGGAGGTATCCCATGACTTTTGTCGCCTCAGTGTNTGGAGGTATCCTATGACTTTTGTCGCCTCAGTGTATGTACCGAACTCCACTCGTGCACGCCAAGATATTGGCATTCCTGGCCAGCAACTGTTGAAACGCTGTTATCCAACCGGCGCCTGCTAACCTTCTCCCTAACCGGCAGAACAGCGAGTGGGGAACTTTTCGCAGCTTCAGTAGCCAATCAGACGCAAGGCTCGTTCCCAGAGATTCACGCAGCCTGTCAGAAAATGCGTACATCCGCGTCAAAGGTACTGCCATATTATTTCGTCTCTTTTTATTAGTCTACTATGTGACAGTAGCCTACTATATATGAAACGATGCCATAAAAAATGTTTATCCGCTATGTTTAAGCTAGTTTCTTTTATTTGACACAACGTAGCTGTATAATCGCTTCTATCTGTGTGCGGTTTCACCTTTGGTGAACGAAGTAACTTACCACTAGCCGTCAGTCCTATTTCGAAGATAGGTGTCCGAGTACATTTGTCATCATGGCTATTGCGCATGCGGGTGTGAAAACGAGCCACTTGTTTAATAAACAATACTACATTAGTTTACATTATAAAGAACTATGATACTGTAGTTTATGGAATTGTTGATATACAGTGTTTAAACAATAAGTTACTGATAACTAATGAGTGTACTTAAAAGCTTAGATAGCAGGTATACGTCAACGTCTCACTGTCTAAAATATGAATTTAGCCGCCATTTTAGAGATAAATTTCTGACCCAATAAAAAAATATTTATATAATACTATTCTTAACAATCTATATGGTTGCAATTTTAAAAATATTTTTCTGACATACTTAAAAAATATTTGTACATATCATCTGCTGCAGTACTACCTATTTGCCAAATTTGGTAGCAATCTGCCAATTGTTTTTGAGAAATTAGACAAAAACTTTATTAATTTATTTAGCGTTATCTTACAAAATGGCTGAGAAAATTTGGTGTTATTGGCTTTTATTATGCCTGTAATAAATACTGTTAGCATATAAAATTTGGTTTAAATTGGTTAAATGGTATGGTAGTTAAACCAAATAAACGTCAAATATTTGTATGGCCGCCAATTTGAAAATAATTGTATAATTAAGAGTAATTTATTTCATTTACCTGACCTATCATTGGGCTACGTCTGTGCCAAATGTGATACAAATTGGTTAAGTAGTTTTAGAGATTTGATGTAAAAGTTTTTTTAATTCATGTGACGCATTCTTCCAAAATTGTGGACTAACATTAATATTCACATCTGAATAGAATTCCTACAGNTTTTTAATTCATGTGACGCATTCTTCCAAAATTGTGGACTAACATTAATATTCACATCTGAATAGAATTCCTACAGCATGCACTGTCAGTAAACAATATTTTTTTTTAACGGTTTGAATGGTTTTCGAGATAGGATATAACATCATATTTTGGAACGCCACTCATCACTTTAACCAGAGAACCGTACATGATTCCCTTTTTACCCTGAAGTATTCGATGCGATACTGGCAACGTTCAAACACCAAGAGAACTACAAATTCTTTCTTCGGTATGTTGGAAGATAATGCCCATGACGTCTCGAGCATGCGTTTTTTTTTCTCAGGGTTTGCTTAGGTCTTCTGGACAAAACGAAGCTGTCGTTTGTTGGGCCAGCAATTAGCTTCTAAAAGTTAATGGCATCTCACCCTCATCACCGAGGCTAAGGCGGCAGCCACATGCAGAAAGATGCTTGAGTCGTGACCCGGGCGTTGGTTCTGTCAACTTGCATACCCTCGGCTGCTTGCTAGGAAGTATGGGTACATTAATACATGCGAGCAAAATAGCCATAATCCAGTAATCCGTTTCTCCAAGGACTACACAGGACGAGGCGACGCATTGATGATCCTCCCGAATCGCATTCGGGAGGACCTGGTTCGAATCCAGAATTGGCCATCGATTTCGGTTTTCTAGGACGATTCCTGCTTCACTGGGCAACTTGCTCCTAATCTAAAGATCTTGTTTTCGACGAGACGTTAAGCCCTATCATTCTACCTACCTGCCTACCTCCAAGGGTCCCGATTATGAGTTCGTGGCAAGGAAACTGTTTTCCAATTACAGTTGTCGTAAATTAATATATTTATATACAGTTAAANCGATTATGAGTTCGTGGCAAGGAAACTGTTTTCCAATTACAGTTGTCGTAAATTAATATATTTATATACAGTTAAAACCCTTATATTTCTGAGTGCAATAAATAATTTCACAATGATATTGAAATTAAATTTTTTTTGACAGTTCATCCAGTCGATGGTTTAGAGATGTTCCACTGTATACTTTATCGCTTACTCGAATCGCCGTACATTAGCGCGTATGTTGGGTCTGCGCATAAAAGCTGTTGTCAGCTGGTACACCAACTGTAGATAAATATTAGTTGTCTCGCCATCATATAGCGTTGTCATTGTATAAGCCACCTACCGTGTTGATTGACCTAGTGTGTTGTATAAGTGTGTTTAATTTTCTTTTGGATATTGTAAAAAATATTTAGACGAATTTAAGGTGGTACGTGTTGGTACTGCATTGTCTTTACAAAAAAATTTTCGGGAACCTATATTAACTTGAAAAAATTGACGTAGATGGTTTTACAAATTTAGGATTACAATATGTGTGCTACAAGTAATATTTATATATTACTTGACGAGATCATCAATACGTACTTGGAATTGTTACTTTATTTGAATATATTTATTGAATAAAAATTTGTTTCATATTAAAATTAGAAGAAAAAATGTTACTCATTGTCGCGTAAATATCTAAACCGCATACATAATTATATAAAATGTAATCATTTTTCTAAGAATAATGGTTGTTCATATCTATACGATCCGAAATATGTTCATGATTAATGAAGGTATTTCGAGAGAGGGGCACATGCGGCTCTTTCTTTGGGAGGAAAGAAAGGGAAATCCTATTTGGAAGTGTAAATATTGAATAAGGCTCTCTCTTTTCGATGATTCCCATTATTTATATATATGTTAATTAAAATTTTGACTTGTCAGTAGGTTAATCAGGAGATAGCTCACAACTGCATTTTAGCTAAACGTTTACCGAAAATCAGCACGCATAAAGGCCTACATCCGCGCCCTTATCGGGATTCAACCACAGGATCTCTCTTGTCCTAAGCCGGCGTTACGTGCTAGTCAAGTGCATTTGAAGCAGACGCCATGTATTTTGCTGATGAAATGTTGC
>NQII01005574.1:24980-44179 GCA_002778355.1 Clitarchus hookeri
GGGGGGGGGGGGGGGGGGGGGGGGGGGGGGGTAGCTGAGTGCGCAGCCTGCTGCAGACTGATGGCGTACTGAAAAACATTAGTCTCCGTTCAACCGTTGTGCGTTTGCCGATGTGCACACAATGTTTATGTAATAGTTTGTACGCAGCCAGGCCGTCACTAACGTCACTATTGTCTATCTGCACCGGCTCCTATTTCTACAGGATATGTGTTGGTTGCAGTGACGGTGTCGGGCGGCGATTTCAAAGGCATCTTCCTCGAGGCGAGGAACGATAAGGACAATCTGGTCGGCACCTTCGCACCCGCCACGTCGAACTTGTCTTTCATCGTCAGCTGCAAACCAGGCACAAACGTGAGTATCCCGCCCCCTCTTTACACACTCCAAACAAATTACTCGCGTATTTACCACACCACTACGTATGTTTAACGAGAAGGCGTGAATGGTAACGTTTTATCCCACCATCCGTGGTAGAGTCTATACAGTTGCTCAAGAAAAAAATCAATCGAACACTTCTGGAATCAGCCTTTAAAAAAATGTCGCTGCCCATGTTTGCATATATTTTACAGTCGAGCTAGCTGCCATATGACCAGTAAAGTTGGTAGTGACGGAAGGAAAGTCGTTCAAAGTCTTAACGTTGAAATATACATTTTTGAATACTGACATGATTTCTTTTTCTTTCTNACGGAAGGAAAGTCGTTCAAAGTCTTAACGTTGAAATATACATTTTTGAATACTGACATGATTTCTTTTTCTTTCTGTGATTTGAACGCACACAAGTGTAAGAACTATTAAAATGTGACAACATTGCTTTTTCAACTAATTGCGCACTTTTACTTGACTGATGAGGGAATGAAGTGTTCCGTTTACCGAGAACAGCCCATACGGTAGCGAAGTTCAACGTTCCTATATTTGCAGACTGATACGTGATATTGTTCTCATGCTATGTGTATGTCACAAACTTACATTTAAAAAAAAGTTGGAAAGTTTACCAGAGTAGTTTTTTTTTTTTGCTGCTTACGTACTGCTTAGAAATTCCACCTCATCAGATGTCGTCTGTGTGAATTCGCGACAAACATATCCGTCAAGATCTCAAACTCTTGTGGCATGAAAACCAAGTTCGGGAAGGTTTATAACAGGATCATGGCATGGACCGCAAATCTGAGAACTTATTAGGTGATAAATATATGTGGAGCCCACTGTTACTATGGCCTCTAGCATGAGTGTACTTATAATACCTTAAGGGGAGTATAGTTCATGCAGTTCATAAGGGAAGTCGGGAGACGATTAATTAAGAAGAACTTATTCATTCAGATGGATCTTTACTGTTTAAACCTACATTTATTACAGCGTTATGTGGTTCTTTGTGAGACATCGAGGTAGTTGTGAAGGACTATTTGTTATGGGAGGACAAGTACCTATATAAGAAACTCCCGGCTCGCTCTCTCGCCCTAGTGTAAGACACCTACTCCCAATCGCCACTCGGAGACGCCGTTCAGGGAGGACCGACGCCGACTGACGCACTGGCCCTTAGCCGCCGTGTCCACCGCACTTCTCGGTCACGCCCACCTTCTCCGATATCCCTGGGTCATATTGGATCTCTCTTGTAGCCTGGGCGAGGTTACTGCCATTAGATGTTGATGAAATTCCCGAAACGCCACTGCGTCAGCCAGACCCAGCTATTCTGTGTTCTTCTGCAGATTCCGGCATTTTCAGTCATTGCGTTTCAGTTCCCGTTCTTTGTGAACATTTTTTTTTAATAACAGTAGTTTGCCGCATTCCTGCCTAACCGGGCCTCGTTTCTTAAGTTGTAATCGTAACATCACCCCAAACGTCATAAACACTAGATGTCCTCATCTCACCCAAGGTCCTGGTAGAGAAGAATCGCAGTGAGAACGGGTAAGATTTCCTGAAACAGAAGCAGGCATCGAGTAAGAAGCGTCCTCTATAGCCAGCGAAACGCGGGCTGGGCAGTAAAAGTGTGAATTATCGTATTGTGTCCCTTCTGTAGGTGTCAAGGTTGTAAAAGTGGGTGATAAGTAATGGCGGAGCGAAGTTCGTCTTGTACTGAGGAGTGGCTGAGACGCTGGGTCGGTGACTTATGTGTTGCGGCGTAATGGCGTGACCTGGATGTGCTCGAAGTGATGTATATGTGCAGTCCGAAGCAAGTGTACTGGTGGGGGCAAGTAATGGTGTGGGAGCTGACCGAATGGACAGGGATAGTCAACGGTAGTAATGGAGGAAGGTGATATAATAGTATACATTGCTACCAGAACTTGAACTTGTACAATTATACAGATATTTTCATTCTTAAACATTCACTGCTTAGACTGTCTCTACATGTAACAAAACACTCGTACATAACCGTTTTTTTTTCCTCGAAAGACTTTCTTAAAACTTACAGAATCTACAATTAAATTTAAATATATATTACACCTTAGGAGGCTTCTATATAAATATATATACAGTATGATGTACAATTAATAAATAAGAAACCAAATTCTCAGTTTCACAATATTTTGAAGTCTCATTATAAAATCAATTTACACTATACACAAATAAAACAATCAATATATATAAATGCCTATTATTATCACAGACACATTTTGAAAGTAAAATATGAAACATATATAACATTCTACTTGTCATAGCTATGTTTGAAGGCTGGTGTATCTTAGAATACATTCAACAACTTTACGCTGTTTCAAACATCCCCACCTTGACCGTCTCCCTACGTGATGCAACGTAGTATAAAATCATATCCTCCCTCCCCTTATTTTTTATCCATTACAGTTTCTGAGGGGATGCAATTTTAATTTCAACAACACTCATTGGTTAGATACTAACATATCACAGTGACGTCACGTACTACTTTTTTACATGATATGATCACATCACTTACGTATTTTGACATTGTTCTAAAATGTAATTGTCTAGGATTTTCATTTGAATGTACAACGAAACAATCAATCATTATAACGGAAGAAGCCGTTAGTCTTACTAATTTTTAATTCATCATAAGCTTGTAATGTTTTCTTTGTACACTACAATCGTTCACGTACAATGAGTTGATGCATTTTTCGGTAGGCCTATATATCAGGCAATATGCATAATGAGGAAATATGGTATAAATAACGTTAATGGTATATGCCTGGCCTCACATGTTATCGATACTGGTGACTACACCCAGTGTCCGATCAGGGTGGAATAAGCTGAGCGTGTGGGCAGGTTGGGAGAGATACAGCGCTTTATGTACACAGAAAAAAGGTGTTATGTGACTAAATAAATGGAATATTGTAAAATCTCTCGGGAGGGGAATTATTTAAATCAATGACAAAGTGAAAGGAGAATGATACCGTCATTACAGTACACCGCATCACAGTCTCTATGCCTTCATTTAACCCTCTTCTCCTTTCCACTTAAAAATATAAATTACTGGTATGAGACATTAGTTTATTTCCTCTTACGCCTATATTTTACTGTAATTTCCGTTTACTTACTGGATTGTTCATTAAAACTGATTACGGAATAATTTAGTCTTCTCATCGCCGTGATGATAGTTTTAGAAGTTTGAAACTGTTCCTGCATATGGACGGTACAGTTTTCGAAAAATAACAGTAAGATATTGGCTAAGTACATATTTTGTAGCCTGTCATTTTTCGATTTATTAGAGAATAAATAGTTTGATCTAATTCATATGGCAGCGCATGTCAACCAGTGATAACTTAAATTTATATTATTTGAAACATTATAAATTTATGAAAGAATCTCACATATATTTTGGTTACAAAGGAGAAATTAAGTGGTAATTTCATTAAAATTGGGTAAACCTAATGGCTTAAATTGTTAATGAATGTCAACACATGACGTCTTTCTGAGCTGTTGCGGATTATTTTAGTGGGCGCAAAAGGTGGTCAATCGATTTGTTTAGATGTCATAACCAAACTATTTCTAACACTACGATATTAATTTTGTCTGAAATAGTTCAGCGATGACTGAGGTTAACATATATGGAGGTGAACACACACTTATGCGACTTTATAGACGGCCATCAAATTGGAAACAATGTCTCCATTACTAATGACTCCTTATTTGTTGTCCTGGCAGTTATTGTACCTGCCATTTTCAAGGAAACAATGTCTGACCAAATTAGAATTTCTTACGTAACGTTTCAGCTATTATCGCAGCTGCCATTATCAGGAAAAAATGCCTGGCCAACTGAAAATTTCTTATTCGACATTTTGGCAGTTACTACAGCTGCCATAGTTAGGGAAACAATGCCTGATAAATTTAATTGAATTCGTATGTATTTCTGATAATGCCAGCTGTAATGATTTTCGAAACGTCCAACAAATCCTAGACCTTTTAAAAACCCAGAATCCCAATAACTTATGACAATGGCCGGGAAATCTTGCGATATATTATAAATGTTTTACAAACACTTGAAGTTGCTAACTGTACAAATGTCAACCTATTCTCTTTTTCAGAATGCGCTCTTCTACGAGAACAAAGAAGGAGTCACTGAGCTTGCAGTCAAATGGGTTGCACCGAAAACAGCAGAAACTGTCAGATTCAGGTGAGTCTATCGAACAGTGTTTGGAGGTCATGCCAAAGGGCAACATACTAACCATTACATCGACTCACAATTGTTGAGATCTTTAGACAACCTACGTATGATGTGAATTGAGGCCGTATGTTGTATGAGAGTTGNATCGACTCACAATTGTTGAGATCTTTAGACAACCTACGTATGATGTGAATTGAGGCCGTATGTTGTATGAGAGTTGGAAATCACATCGTGATCTTCCCATTAAACCATCACTGGAAGAAAAAAATAGTTGTAGGANATGTTGTATGAGAGTTGGAAATCACATCGTGATCTTCCCATTAAACCATCACTGGAAGAAAAAAATAGTTGTAGGAACCATAATTCTGTAGCCGTTACCCTCCAAGACAGTTAAACACGAGACATCAGTCTGATGGTTGTGGCTACCCTACGAATATTGTTAAAGGTGTACAGTAACGCCAACATAACATATTGTAAAATGTCAGTGCGTCACAGATCAGGGACGTCATTACTTACTACAGAATACAATGTTGCGACTACAATCTAGCAACGCATTCCCTACAATACTGCTCTGATACCACACAGCAGATTGAGCGACAGGCAGTAAGCTATGGTGTGGAAACAATCCGTAATGTTGCCTTAACTGAGCGGCATCGTAGCCCTAGACAATCCGTAATGTTGCCTTAACTGAGCGNATGTTGTATGAGAGTTGGAAATCACATCGTGATCTTCCCATTAAACCATCACTGGAAGAAAAAAATAGTTGTAGGGACCATAATTCTGTAGCTGTTACCCTCCAAGACAGTTAAACAAGAGACATCAGTCTGTTGGTTGTGGCTACCCTACGAATATTGTTAAAGGTGTACAGTAACGCCAACATAACATATTGTAAAATGTCAGTGCGNTACCCTACGAATATTGTTAAAGGTGTACAGTAACGCCAACATAACATATTGTAAAATGTCAGTGCGTCACAGATCAGGGACGTCATTACTTACTACAGAATACAATGTTGCGACTACAGTCTAGCAACGCATTCCCTACAATACTGCTCTGATACCGCTACACAGCAGATTGAGCGACAGGCAGTAAGATATGGTGTGGAAACAATCCGTAATGTTGCCTTAACTGAGCACGTAGCATCGGGATCTGTTAGGCATTACAACGGAATTGACTCGTCGATCGTAGCCCTAGCTATCTTGTGTTGTCTAATGAAGTTACCTCGTTGGTTCATAGTATGCGCTGCTATCTGTTCTTATTTTTTGGAACTTGAAAAATTCCGTATGGAAGAAAGCAGCTTCGAGCTGCCGGACCTTGTGTTGATAGATCAGACGCCGTAGACCACTCGGCTATGCAATCTGCTGTACAATTTGGTTTTTATATGTATTTATTTTACATAGTTTAGTTTTTTTTAAAACATGTCATGTAATGTGTCTGCAGACGAAACTCGACAAAACAAATTTACATATTAGTGTGCTTCTCCATTTAATAAAATAACTTTTCCTTTATGATATATATATTTATTAATACATAATTCGGTTTTATATGATATAAAATGTTTATATGTGTCAAGTTTGTGTAAACACGTTTTCCTTTAAATCAGATAATTTGTAGTACCAATAAAAATAGTTATTTCATTTTCATGCCTTGTTTGTTTAAGCGATATATGTATTTTAAAATGGAATAGGACATTCCAGAGACTTTGTTGCTATTAATTCATTAACGCCTAACATGGCGGTGTCTGTCAACACTTTAAAAGGCACACAATACTCTCACAGATAATCGACAGCCTCCAGTCAATAAATTCTACTTCAAAATAGCGAAATTTTCTTATTTATCTTCTGTATTGCCAATTTTACTCGTTCTATTAGATTGAAAATAATCNACTTCAAAATAGCGAAATTTTCTTATTTATCTTCTGTATTGCCAATTTTACTCGTTCTATTAGATTGAAAATAATCAGTGTTTGCCTCTAACAGTCCGCGACACTGTTGTTAGTACCATATTTGTTTGTTAACGCTAAAATTCTGGTTCGGTAATCTTTTAATAAAATCGGAGGGAACCTCCAACAGTCAACGACNTTAATAAAATCGGAGGGAACCTCCAACAGTCAACGACACTGTTATAGCTACCATACCTTTTCTGTAAACTTGAAAGAAAAAAAAAGAGCCTATTTCTACAGAACATTCTATTGCTGTTCCCAAACAGCACTGTTGGCTTTACAATATCTTGTCCTGTTATCGTAACAATACTCTAAGATTGTGTACACAGCTATCTGTATAGTTCCTACTACATAAAACACCGTTACTGCTACAGAAAAGATGGTTACCACAACACAATACCTTTTAACAAAATTAAGATTGTTCTGCTAACAATTTGGATGGTAAAGTATTACAGAACATTATGTTGCTGTTACTAAAGATTAGTTGTCACTACCATAAAATGCCATTACAGAACTATTCTGTTCAATTCTCTCTGCTGATTTCGTTCGGTGAACAACCCGAGTCCGCAACAGTTTTTGCATGTGGAAATTCGATCTCTGATCCGACGATATACGAACTCGAATCTATGAGGTAAAAGGCTGTCTGTTGTTTGCATCACAAAATAACAAGAGGAAAGGGATTTGTTCGGGTCGCTGCTTATTATACTGTTTTGTGTGCGCACAAGATACGTATGTAAATATCATACAATGTAGTGCTCTGTAAGCCTATTCCGCTNATTATACTGTTTTGTGTGCGCACAAGATACGTATGTAAATATCATACAATGTAGTGCTCTGTAAGCCTATTCCGCTATCTCTCCATTCATAAACAATTAACACTGTTATTCATCTCCATCTCTACGCCTCAATATTCTACTCCTTCCTCATTACTGCTATTTTTAATCATAGTCTATGTCAATTCGAAAAAAAAAATGATTAACATTTTAGAGATTTTTGTTGACGTGTACTCTGTATTCATGCTTATTTTCAAGTAAAATAAATCTGTCATAATTACCAGATGTGAAATATATACTGAATAGGTCATTTTTTTAAATTCGCAATACTATAAACTATATTTTCAAATTATTTATTTTTATATGGTTTCATAAATAATGTTCAAAACAATAGACACAGAGTAAATCACACACTTTTTGTTATGTATGATTATAACTTTTCTTGACTGAAATTATACATATTCTAATTCGAAATTTATGCTGTTATTTGTAAGATGAATTTTATTTGGAAAATTAAAGAAATATAAATTTTACGAAAAATGTTTTTTTTTTAACTCGAGGAATTTTGAGAAAAATATTTTACAATTTGATTGGAAACAATAATTAATTTAAAACGCATAATTTAATGGAAAACCACTAAATTTAACCGGTATTAAGTCGCGCGATGATTTGGGGTTTTATAATGCGGATATTATTACTTTTTTATAGCGTAGTGGTAGTGAATATTCACATAAATAGTTTCTCAACTGAAAAATATTCCTGCAAAGAGCCTGCATTCTANATAGCGTAGTGGTAGTGAATATTCACATAAATAGTTTCTCAACTGAAAAATATTCCTGCAAAGAGCCTGCATTCTATAATTAATAAACTGATGAAATTTAATCGCAGTTCCCTTTGCAAGGTAAAATTAATGCTTGTGTTTTAAAATTAAACGCATTATTTATTTACCATATTTACAAATGATCATTACACAAAAATAAATGTAGTTCATTAGACTGACAGAATTAGCTTCTATGTGTAGCTACAGACTTGATAAATAATTAATGCACGTTTTTCTGGGTTTCACAGAACTGTATTATTTACCTATATTAAAATAAACAGGGATGGTCTGCGACCCACGTGCAGTGCAGCATTCCGCAACTTTCAGTTGCAGTCCTTGCGAAGCTTCTTGTGTAATCTGCATTTTATTTCGCACAAAATACTGTTCTTATTTTAAGGTGGCCGCCTGGGTAGGCCGCCGAACGGTATGCAGAGCTACAGCAGAAAACGTTTTATTAAAAAACCATCCAACGTGTATGATACAGGTCTGCTTACGAATAGTATATAAGAAACCTTACGCGTCTGTATACTTTTTTCATTTCCTCCATTTCTCTCAAAAGCATATTTTGTGACATTGAAAATGGCTCAAACGGGTATTTTCCAAACATTTTTAGGAATGAAAATTCCGGTACAAAACGCTAAAAAGGGAACAGAGACGTGCATAAAACCTTTATTTTTATTAGTACGTTATAAAATGGCAGGGCCTCCGCTGAAATAAAGTAGAGGTGCGTTATCGACGGCAAGACTGCACGCCATTTCAGTGCTTCGCGCGTAAAGGCGATGAGAAAGTTTATGCGCATGTCTCGGTCGCCCTTACCGCTCCAACGCTTTCAGGTCTCAGACGTGCAAAACTTCCTACAACCAGGCGGTCACCTAAATTTAGAAGCGCAATTTTTTGTGGGCGGGCGCCTAAGGTTTAGTTAACTCTCACATGTGTTATTTTGTTACAGGTGCACGACGGCGAAAGACTTCTACGTTTTCTGGGTGGGTGACGAGTCGAGCGAGGTACAAGTAACGGTAAGTGAAAACATAATTCCTGCCCACAAGTCTTACAACACAGTGACGGTAACCATCTAGTTCATGCAACTAAAGATATTTCGAATATTAAATACAAATATTTTATTGAATCAGTAGATCCACTACACATTTTCTGGCACTAGTTTCCTTTCACACCACAAGAAAACTCCGTAATAATCTGTGCTCGTGGTGCTATTGTGCGGCGAAATACTGCTGTCCTTAAGGTGGCCCGACGTAAAGGGAAGACGAGGTAGAGTACTAATGAAAATTGTGCAGTTGCCAATCTCCGCACTCCAAAACAGACATTTTTGCCGACAACACTATAAACAAAACGTGGATAATACAAGTAGATTAATATTACACCTTCTCTCATCTACATAGAAGTGATCAGTTGTAGGAATACCAGTAAAAAAGGATGGGTGTTGGTAGTCCGGGGGGGGGAGGAGGAGGGGAGAATTACTGCCATGCTTCCTCCAGACGTTGGTTTAAGAATAATTAAACGAAATATCTACAAATGAATTATTTTTATGTGGATTTGCAGAGACTGGAGCGGTTTATCATTTGCCAATAATTTATTTTCAAAGTTAAGATCACAATCTTGTCGGATACATAATAGTTTCAACGTTATTTAAACATTACGTTTATTCATATATTCCGTGTAACATACATAATCTACCAGCTGTATCCACTTGAGGGGCGTGTGTTTTGTAATATTGGATTTTCCCTGTTCAACAATAATTTATTTTAAAGCTTTTAAAGTCATTTTGTTAGTATAAAGTGACATAAGTTAGGTCCTATGGTTTACTTGGACTGTGACGGAACTGTGGAGGTTTAGTAATTGGAATATCCGCTACCACCACTGTGAACGATGTTCCATTCCCGGCTGGGTTTGCAATTGGGAAATGTGGTCAGCGTTGCCGTTTACCAGTAGGTTTTTTCGAAGTTCCCCAGTTTCTCTTACTATTGCTTTCCATCGGTGCTCCTTCTCCACATTACTTCACTCTCATCGACACTGAAAACATCAGCTAAAATTACACTCACTTACTAATTCTCTCATTTGATTGCGGGAATTTTATAATTGTCAGTCTGATAAGTTAGTAAGTTACAGCTATGGTAATTTATCGACGATGAATTTTTTCAAAGCATTTATATTTTCACATGCAAAAAATTGAAAACATGTAATACAGAATTCAAATTATAAACGTTATTTGATTAACTCAATATTACATTAGACGCTGCACCTTATTTAAGTTGGATAAAAATAGTATGATGTTACACCCTGATATTTTAGCAGATGCGTGAAGTTCTACTAAATGAATATGGTAAATCAAATGTCGTGGAACGTGACACTATTTCTCATGTCTGGTTCAGTGGTACTTCGCACAGTATTGTGCAGCTATAAAATAACCCGACTGTGAAGGGCCCCTCTTTGAGGCGATGGCAATATGCCGACCTGCGGAAGGCAAAGAGAAACCACTGCATGCTAGTCAGCTCATTACAAACGCACTTGCTCTAATGCTCTATATGGAAAATCAAGGTTATGGGAATTGTATTACGTAGTCCCTTAAATACATTCCTGCATGAACTTAATTACCACACCTTTGTTCATTCTATAATGCAGTAATATTAAATACGAATTATTAAATTCGTATGATTAGCCTTAAAATAATATTGAAAAAATAATAATACAAACAAAGCATGTAATGCTGTTGTTTTCCATATTTCAATCTTTTCATGTATTGCTGCGATTAAAGCAGGTGTTATTTACGTTTAAAGTCTGCTCTCAAAACTACTTTTTTTCTTAAATATTAACTTTTATGTTGTATACGATATATAGAACCGTGTTTAAAATGTCTATATTATCGCAGTGCAATTACTTTTACAATTTCAGTGTGTTTGTACTAAAATTTGATTAAAATAATTATTTTAGTTGCGGAGTAAAAATTATAGTTTAGAAAACCATTCAAAAAGTAGTCACTTTGGTATTTGTGTACAGTACTAGAAAATGGACAAGAATCATACTATGGAAATGTTTACGTTAAAAATACTGAGCAACCCGGTATGTATNTACAGTACTAGAAAATGGACAAGAATCATACTATGGAAATGTTTACGTTAAAAATACTGAGCAACCCGGTATGTATAGTATGCCAAGAATATGTGAAAAGCCTAAATCCTTAGATTTTTTCTAATTTACGCCGTCGAAGTGGAGTTAATATAAGCTTATTTTGAAGCTTCTAATTTGTTTTTTAACATCACAATAGGAATTGCTTCCGCTCATCCTGGCGGCAAATTTATCACCCATACAAAATTATGTCTTCAGTTAGGTGAACTACTTGAAACATGTTTGATTTTTCATATTTCAGGGCAGTGAGTGAGCATCGAAACCTTCTCCCAGCGTGACTGCTGTATGGTGCAACTTCCTACAGATTATCTACAAGTATTTTAATGTTCCTAATGTGTTGTCTAAAACGTGTATGCGTGTATGATAATAAACATGAATTTATATTACTTTTAACTTTTTCAATAGTTTCACACCAGGTTACCACCAATATAATATTTAGATAGTGATATATATTCTTTTAATTTTCAACGATTAAGATTTATCTTGATGTACTATTGTGCAAGCTTAGAGCTGAGATTTATATTCTGTTCCGTAATTGTAGTAATTCAAATGCATTCCTTGATTCCAAATTTCCGAAGTTAGTGCACAGTGAAACAATTTCATAACCCTTTGCACAGTTGACATTTATTTGTTGACTTTCACTCATTGCAGTACGATATGTTGTAAATCATGAATAGTCAATGTTTGTCACTGGTTTGATATTAATATGATAGTGCGCATCACTTATTTTCTGAAAGTAAGAAGGATGTACGAACAAAAAATATATTTAAACATTTTTATTTAAGTCCGAGCAAAGTATTTTTAGTTATATCTTCCAGTCTCGCTGTATCAATAAATTGTTACATAGCAATGTATATTATACTTGTAACAATTAACTATTTTTCTTTGGACACTGCACATATTTTATAGTTGACACCGAGGAATTTTATGACTGGCGAAATCCCATAAATTATGATTTTCAAAAACTTGCTTATGCTTTTATCAAGCAAACAAGTATTGCCAATTTTTTTTCTGTTTTCATCAGACTGTATTCCAACTCATTTTGTTTGCATCCATTCTTACCATGACAAGTCACCATTTAAAACATAAAATTATTTTTGTTCACAGAAAAGAGGTTTATGAAAAACTACTTACGTATTTATTTGTGTTAGGATATAACATATTACTTCAATAATACTCAGATATTGCACACTAACTTGATAAGCTGTATTAGCACTTTACATTGTGTAAATGTTTTCTGTAGTCCGATATGTTATTAAANTTGATAAGCTGTATTAGCACTTTACATTGTGTAAATGTTTTCTGTAGTCCGATATGTTATTAAAAATGTTCCTTCATAATATCTTTGCCTGTTTCAACAAGCATGTGCCAAAATGATTTATTCACACAATGCAGTCTGACATGTTCTATTACAAAGTACGGTATTCCTCCAGACGTATTTCAACAAGCGACAGCAATTATTTCATTAAACTACAAGCTACTATTTTTGCTTTGCCATATTCTCTACAGAGAGCCCAATAATAATGTATATTTCATAATTTAAAACTTATAGTGTTATCTGAAATTCACCTATTGCAATCCTTTAATTTGTTGAGGATACATTTGGTATGAGATAATGTATTTATAAACAGGGTCAATGAATTAGCAACAAACAACAATTCTGGGTCATATGCATTCAGAATAATTCTACTGAAGAGAACATCGGTTTTCTGGTACGGAGTATGAATATTGATATTACTGGCTCAGACAAAATTCGTCAACTTGCAGACTAAAAATTTTAATGGACCTAAGTACATTTTTAATACTGGTGCATGCATTCATGTTTATGAAAATTCTTTACATTTCAAAGGAAAACAAAAATATAATCTCATGACTATAATTTTAAATGGAGTGAATCAACCTCACTTCTCTAATATATCTGCCACAATTAACGGTCAAATATAAGCAGCAAAAACTTCCATACTTTTATCTGAAAGGCAGCAAACTAGTAATCAGGGGTTTACTAGGTGCTGTAAAGTAATTAAAAAATGAAGCCAAAGTACAAGGATTGGCACACCCCATGGTTGAAGTTCTACAACTCATCCAATGCTGACGATCCATAAACATTACTATTAACTGTTCCTGTATGCAGAGTGCACTAATATAAATCTGAATTACAACTGCAGATACATGTTAACAGGTCTATCGAGCCTGCCTACTTGGAGCTTCAAGAGCAACAAATCGTGTTTGAAATCCACAGCGGCTACCAGTATATCACATAACATCTTACCGACATAGGAATTATCAATGAAAATCAAAATTAAACTTCAGAAGGCTGAGGTATGACGCATCCAAGATACTGCCCCTATCGAAAACATTATTTATAACTCCACACAATATAAAGAAAATGTTAATTTTTAACTTTTATGTATAAGTGTACACTAAAGAGCCAAGAAAACTGGTATAGGCGTGTGTATCCAAATAACAGAGGTATGGAACCAATCAGAGTAACACGATGCGGTCGGCAGCTAGATCGGTTACTGCTACTACCATGGCAGGTTATCAAGGTTTAAGTGAGTTTGAACGTAGTGTTATAGCCGGAGCACATGGGACATAGCATCTCCGAGGTAGCGAAAACATTTGGAAGNAAACATCAAATCTTCGACATCGCTGCGGCCGGAAAAAGATCGTGAAAGAACGGGACAAACGATGACTGACTAGAATCATTAAACGTGACAGACGTGCATATTTCAATGCCTCCTGCATACCTTCATGCATTAGTCGAGTCCATGCCACGTCGTCTTGCGGCACTTCTGCGTGCTCGCGGGGGCCCTACACGATATTAACCAGGTGTACCAGTTTTGTTTTGGCTCTTCAGTGTACTATGGTGCGCGCCATCACGTGTGAAAGCATTCATATGCACCCATGGTTATTTCTAAACACCGCGCCGTGCCGTCCACGGCGCACGGTGAAAAGCCGTGCCGTCTGGAAGGGGCCTCACTGTTTAACTGCTGCTCACTGTCGTCTTTTAGACATTGCAGACAAACTCTGTGATGCATAACCTAATGAAACCGCACAGCCAACTGCAGTCGTGTTGTCAGACGACCTGCGATAAGACGCTTGGTCTAATGGCTGCAGGCAGGTAGGTAGCCCTTCCACTTACGATCAGTGCGCCCTCTATACACGAACGTTTTGGTTTATAAAACCCGTTTGGATTGCATGATGTTTATTAGGCATTCTTCAATGTATTTCCACTAGTTTAGTTTACCGTTTTGATTTCCTTCTCTGCTTTTTTTTAAAAGTGAAATTCCTTTTAGCCGTGAAATTTACTGTACAGACGACTTAAGGTTCCCGTCTACCTGGTGCTTGACCTGCGTTGTAGAGTGTTTGAAATACATGTACAGTATTTACGCGAAACTATTACACGTGCGTCCAATGTGCTGATTAACTGAAGGAACACACTTCAGACGAGGGCTGTTGAGTATATACTTTCACAATGTCATGCACGTTAAAAACACCATTTCAGAGTACTCCAAAATGGCTAAAAATTGTTTTTTTTTTTTTANTTTTTAAAACCGCTATAGCTGAAAATGTACACAACAGATAGGCCTGCATACAAAACTGCTCGAGGGCTCTGCATTGAACCTTCCTACAGAATTTCCATAAATAAAATAGGGTCACCGCTGAAAGTCCCATGGGTACACGCAGTGCGACGAGAACACTGCACGCCAGTTCAGAGCTTTGCACTTAGTGGCGATGGCGCACTTGATGGGCATGGCGATGTCGCCCTTATCGCTCCCACGCTTCTCGGGCTCGGAACGCAAAAAAAATCTCCAGGTAGGCGGGAGTCTTATCGTATAGTATATGGATATACGACACACATTTGTCTTTATTATTACGCCATAAAATATAGCTTCACCACTGGAAGTTTTATGAGGCGATTTGACGAGAGAGAGGGACAGAGAGAGATATTGCTTGTCAGTTTAGCGCCTTGCTCGTAAAGGCGACTGGATATTAAATACGCGTACCAAGGTCGCTCTTGGCACGCTCATACTTCTGAGCCCCTGACAGGCAAACCTCCAGCCAAGACAGCATGGCATCCTTAAATCTAATAATGAAGTTGCAAGTAATTCAGGTAACTGTCAAGTACGGGGCACTGAATTGATGGTAATTATGACCATTGGGTTATTAAAACCACCCCAATCCCAAATGTTTATTGTTCACGTTCTTAAGCCACAGTAATAATTATTTTGAGTGACACCGCCACTCCTTAAAAATACCGGACTTAGAAATGAATTTTTTTTTGTGTGATTGTAGGCTGCTCGGAAATTCCCCTTACAAACTCCCAGGACTTGTAGAGGGGACTGAGTACATGATCTTTTGAACAGGAACCCATGTCCGGAAATGTACCGTTACCGTGCTGCAACCATTTCAAATCATGCGTATCACTCGTCCACTTCCGCTGAGGGAAAGAGCAATGTCTCGGGTGTGCCTGTGTTGGTATGCATCCGGGTAGGCAGTACATTACGTCAGACGATCACCTGATGGCACGTGACGTCTACCCTTCCTCGGTATCCTGCCTCTAGCCCCATTCACGCGCCTTTGCGTCTCCGACTAACATGGTTGAGTACACGTTTGCGGAATACACATACATGGTCCTTGTGTATGCCGCAGCTGAAGGTTATGGAAGAGCAGCTCGTCGACTGCGTCAAGACCTTTATACACAACGTGCGACGACATCGCATACCCTATTTGCCACAATACCACAACGGCTCCGAGAACGAGGCACCTTCAACGCCGGCAGGAACGACTGTGGTGCTCCAAAGAGACGCCGCACTCCCGAATTGGAAGAGTCTGTACTGCATCATGTCGAACAGAGCCCGTCAACGAGTACGCGAACAATTGCACGTGCAGTGGATGTTGCTCCCAGCATCGTCTGGGAGGTTCTGCATGAGCAACTACAACCTTACCACCTCCAAAGGGTACAGTCTTTGGGTCCAGCCGATATTGCACCACGTGTTGACTTCTGCACGTGGTTCCTGCACCGTTGCACCGACGAGCCCCTGTTGGGCAGATATTCTGGACGGTCATGTGATTGGACCATACCTTCTTCCACCCAGGCTAACGGGAGCCACGTACTTGATCTTCCTACAAGAAATATTGGCCTTGTTCTTGGATGCTGTGCCATTGAACGTCCGTCAAGTAATGTGGTTTCAGCACGATTGCACCGCCTCACTTTACATGTGATATGCGGAGACATCTTGATCGTAGATTCGGGCAAAGGTGGATAGGCCGAGGTGGTCCAACCGCGTGGCCCCCACGATCGCTGGACTTACCTCCACTGGACTATTTCTTGTGGGCTCGTATGAGGAGTACGGTGCACGAGAATCCTGTAGAGACAGATGAAGTTCTGCTGGCACGAGTTATGGTCGCTGCACAACAGATTGACGGGACACCAGGCGTGATGGAGCGAGTGTACCAGAACATGATTCTTAGGTACAATGTGTGCATCGACTTTGGTGTTCGCCACATCGAGCCGCTGTTGTAATGGATCAGTACCTTATGCTACACATCCTTTGCAGAAGACAGAAACAGATTGTTGTGTTTAACTGTAGACAAGAGTGTTATTGTGATAAATGAATGTTACTTTATTGTTCCCTTGGCATTGTTACCAGTAGTATGATTTGGAGGGATCGGGCTTAATGTATTTCAAATGTGAGCTGTGTGGCTGTGTCTGTCGCTGGTGGTCTTCGGCTCAACTCTGAGGTACTCGGTAATCTTCGGTTCGACTCAGGGGGTGCTCAGAAGCTGTCAACTCAGTATTGACGAACGTACCCGAAGGTGCTCGGCAGTTACGCCCACTAATTATTCAAGCATATGTTTGTTTCTGGTAGCCATATTGGTTTTATAGGCACTGTGTATGTCAAATTGTAAATATTTTACTTTTGTAAATTTTTAATTTTTTTTTTAAACTAATATTTTTAGCATTTTCTCCTAGAGTGCGCTGATGAAGAAAATTGATGTCACATTGCTTGCTCGTGTTTGACTGTTGGTCACATGACATCTCGGGCTCTGTGGGTATATAAGGCGGACAGATTCGCCCGTCGCCTCAGTTTTTCGTCTGATGCGACAGGTGACAGATCGTCTTCTTTCTCCTGACCTTCTTAGCATTCAGTTCGGTAAGCTTTTTTTTTCATGTTCGCCACTTCCATCAAATTTTGTGGAGGATTAATATCGTTCGTGCTCGTAATTATACACGTATATTAATTTTGTATGGTGCAGACCCCTTATATGTTTTAATTATCAGCTCTATTATTTCTGTGTTTTTTTTTATTTTGTCCTGCGGAGATCAAGACGAAATGTGCAATTGATGGTGTGCCTGCGACAGGCGTACCGACTTCGTCTTCGGCTGGACCACTGCTGGCTCCAGATGAGCTGCCTATGTTGTCGTCTTCAATGCTATTCTCATTACCATTCACAGAACCTTCAACTACATAGTTACCCATGTCGCTCCTGCAATAAAACCTTCGTGTTCAACCACGATGCTCAAAGGCACGAGAAGTATGGCTGCACGAAGAATGCAGATCGAGTGGTTCACAAGCGCGCAGATTGCGGGGTGTCATTTGCTAGATGCGATAGCTTGCAGAGACAAGCGAAAACCTGTATGGACATAGGACCTTCGCCTGCCAAAATTCACAATGTACAGTCTCCTTCGCCGAAGCATACGAGTGTACTTCTTACAAAACCAATGGTTCAAGATGACAGTCCACCATTGTGCCAGCGACCATCATGCCCAAGAATCGTCGTAGGGCCTGGGAAAGTTGATGACGATGGTTTCAAGGAGACTGAAACAGCTTTCCGGCACAATCTCAAGACATTTGTCGAAATATATCTGTAATTTTTTGGCTCGCATGAAGAATGATATCGTTGGATAGCTCACCAAATAAAAGCAATACCAAGGTCCAATTAAATTCTACATTTGGCTCGAGTGTGATTATATGAAACCGAATTATTTCAAATTAGCTACGGACCAAAAGAGCATTCAAAACTACGAATGTGCCATTATATGAGACTGATGAAATATAGAAGATCATAAAATCCTGCATAGGAAAAATATGTGAAGAAGAAATGTACAAAGAGCATGGTTCGGGGCGAACATTGTCAAAAGTTGATCATCTGCAGCTCCGAATTAACAAGCTGGAACCGCTATGCGCCTCCATCTTATATTGAGTTGCCACAGTACATCAAACGAAAAATGGCCGTAATCAACCCGCAGAACTCCAGCGACCGCATGTGCTTAAAGTAGGCGATTTTGGCACATTTTGTGGAAGGGAGAAACTACCAGCAAATTTGATTACCTCTACAAAGGCCTAGAAGGGAAGTTTGATTTTTCCGGCCTCGAATTTCCAACTCCACTCTGGCAGATACAATTTTTGAGAAAAATAACCTGCCATGTCAGTTAACGTGTATTCATTAAATGTACCCATAACCTGTGCTACGACGAGAATTTTATCTTAAGACAGCTGGGGTACGACACGAAAAAATCATTTCACACACGAGCGAGAAATTTATCACGTTTCTGGGGGAAAGATTTTTCTATCAAGTTTGTAGATACTTCCCGGTTCATGGCCCGAAGTCTGGCGTCCCTGGCCGAGTTTTTACCACAGAATAAATTTATCACAAGCGAATCATATGTGAAGATGGTGTATATACTGTTCCTTCTGGCTACATAGCATAGTTTTTTTTGCGTTGTAAATGTAGAACTCCCCCAGACTGTATTGTGTATGTAAATAAGGCTTACAACTGACTGGGGAATATGGAGATGGGACCAGAACCTTCTTCTTCATCTTGCCCACAGTATCGATATTACAGCAACACTTCAGTTGCACTTCATGCTGACATGAGTGACTTTAATAAAGAACACAAATTTCGTGCAAGTGCTTGAGAAAAGTAAATTTCTAATGTATAAAAGACAAAAAA
>NQII01005574.1:50152-52652 GCA_002778355.1 Clitarchus hookeri
CAAGGAAAGCAAGAATTCAAGGCCGTCGCAATCCACGCGTGCGAGGAGGAAAAGGGGGAGAGAATCTGGCACAACGCCCCAGGGCCCTTGCTTCGATGACGACCCACATCTCAACACACACTGCCCATTGCGCCACCGGAAAGTTGTTTCTCTGGGCTATTAATAAGACTCACCACCCGCTGTAGCTGATGTGCGCGAAGAAATGGCAATCCTCTACATGCGAGAGTGATCTTCAAGCTGTCTTCGCTCCAGACGGCGGCCGTTGTCTGTTTCTCGTCGATACCGTCGAAGTTTCTCGTCGATACCGTCGAAGTTTCTCGTCGATACCGTCGAAGTTACAGGCGTCTTCAACTACGTGTATAACTATCGTTTGTTTTGTGCAAGCGCAAATTCCCATTTTAATAAAAAGTTTGTCTCAGACAAAATGGGATACAAAAGAAATAGATTTAATTCGTGAAAAAAAAATGAAGCGCCAAAACGATTAGATTTCGAATATGGCGTTCCAGCTGATATTTACTGTGAGTTTGATAGTATATTTAATGGTTTTAATTTGTCCTGGCGGCTCTGTTTTGATTTATAATGCTGCAAAAGTGTCAGTGCATACCTAACTGTAATGGTAATTATCGATTTAAAATTGTTTTAAGACAAGCTTATTGGCTTGTTTTTGTTTTTAAATTCAACGTAAGACTATTTGTCAGATGCCATATTGACCAAGCGTGCAGAGATAATACGCAGACGAGGCAACGCCTGCAAATACATCCGTGGAACTGAATCGCCGCCGCTGAAAGTTTCGCGCGCGTTTTACACGGAAACGCTGGGTCCTAGGCATTTCCAACAAGAGGACCACTTATGTTAATTAGGCCGCACTGCTCAATAATACAGCATCGAACGCTCGTAATTCTTGACGGTGGAAACAAATTGTCTGCCATAAGCGTGTGGCCAACTCTTGTCATTTTCATTGCGGTGAGAGGTATTAATGAGTGTTCGCTCTTAGATAACACAAAACAATGTTCGGAGAGTTGTAATCTAATTCCACTTCGTTTATGATACTTTGCAAAATTACAGTTCAAAATTTTGGTTTTCAAGGGCCCATATCTCCCTGAATATTCATTTGAGATAGGAAGTACCCTATATTTCCCACTTGATTTTGCGTAAGGAATCACTTTACGAAATGTCGGGCGAATTCTAACACAGCCTGTATAGACACACGTGTCTCAAAACAGGCTGTGGTGGAATATATATTTAATAGATTATATATATATATATATACCTAAATATTTACATAGTATTTTTGAACAACACCGACAAACTCTGACAGATTATTCCTTNTATTTTGCGTAAGGAATCACTTTACGAAATGTCGGGCGAATTCTAACACAGCCTGTATAGACACACGTGTCTCAAAACAGGCTGTGGTGGAATATATATTTAATAGATTATATATATATATATATATATATATATATATATATATATATACCTAAATATTTACATAGTATTTTTGAACAACACCGACAAACTCTGACAGATTATTCCTTATAAAAATATAACATGAAAACCTATGTACCTCTTTTCCCTTAATTAATCATTAAGGGAGCTTTGCGGCCCCAAAAATAGAGTTTTGGAATGCTTTTAGTTAAAAATGTAAAAAAAGAACTTCTAATTAAGTAAAAATTCTATGAATATTGATTTATATTAAGGTATATCTTAGATATGTAACAACGCGATTTGTAATATCATCCCCGTTCATTGAGTAAATGGAGGTTGCCACCCTACATTTGCAATGGAACTATGTTACAATAGGCTGTAAACTATTTGTTAAGACAAATTGCGAATCAGCGCGTTTAAATGAACAGAAAAAATCGCCCAGTCGGAACACTCTCAGGTGAACCGTTTTCAAGAAACCCGTGCAGAAATTTCAAACAGAAGGTGAGTGGCCTTACAGATAGGCAACCCATCATATACAAGAAGTTGCTACACCACTTGACATGTGACTGCACGGTACGGTACTGACGGCCTGAAGCAGTCGTCGTACATACAGCGTGCAATCAGATATGTGCTAGTCGTGTGGCTGAACTGATAGATTGGTGCACACTTCCCTTTGTAAATGTAGAAGTTTGTAATGTTTCGGTGCATTCATTTACTACAGTATCGTCGGTAATTAATTTGCAAAAAAAAAAAAATTTTAGTCCACGTCTGTGAACATGAAAATGGGTCTCGTTGGCTTGGTTTTGATCATTGGAAATTTCAGTACACGCATATGGTGCAGGACTACTTGTTAGTAATTTGAAACATCACAACGAGACGAGGTAAAGTATAGGCAAGGGTTTTGCGTCACGCAGATATACACAGAAACTTGTGACAGGACCTTCATGATGGATGTGGGCCCCGTGGCACGTGATTCCGACTCGGGTAACAAAAGCCACGCCGGAGTTTAGGCTCGCAATGTGGTCAATCCTGTCCTGTCGCCATGCACCACGTGAGATGCCTTGGTGATTGC
>NQII01005574.1:57652-63675 GCA_002778355.1 Clitarchus hookeri
AATGAGAAGTGGATTAGCTGACAGCGTGTTGATAAAAAATACAGCCCGACTTGATGGACAAGCTGATGGCGGAAGGATACGTAGTCAGATGTAAACAGTGGCGCTACTTTCACCGAGAAGTCATTGTGTGATATACCCTCAACCTTCAAGGCACCTTATAGTATGTGCCTGGAGGAATTAACTCTGACCCTATGAACCACTCTGTGTGCCACAGGTGGGGAATACCGTCAAATCGCAAGTACTTGTCGATACTTTTAACTGAATGCTTTTCAAAAGTATATTTTTGGGGGCGCACAGTATGCGTTTTGTGTTATATATATATATTTTAAAGGAATAACCTGCCGTGGTTTGTTGACGTTCTTCAAAAACGCACCATGCGCTTGAAAGCAACTGCGAACGTTTTGCGCAATTCATAGGATTTTCACTTCCCAGAACACTCCGTGTTCAGGTAGATGAATAGTCGTTTGATGTGGTCTGTTGTTGTCTCGTACNGGATTTTCACTTCCCAGAACACTCCGTGTTCAGGTAGATGAATAGTCGTTTGATGTGGTCTGTTGTTGTCTCGTACACTATATACTGATCTAGACCTTGGCGCAAGGACAACAAAGTGTTGTTTTGCTAATGGATGCGAAAGCACGCATACACGCACGCAAGCGGACACGCGCATGCTTACACACACACACGTACACACACACACATTAACGCGGGAAGGTGAACTGAGGCTCATTTTAAACAAGGACAGTTAACCNCACACACACACGTACACACACACACATTAACGCGGGAAGGTGAACTGAGGCTCATTTTAAACAAGGACAGTTAACCGGAGAGCCATGTTCCTACTCGTATTTTGAAATACCGGTTCTACCTGGACGGTAGGTTGTACTTATACACATTTCTCACATAGTAATCAAGCAAAAAAGATCTGACGAGTAAAAATAAACATCCCCGTCAATTATTCCAGTGCCTTCGATTTTTATGCCCGTCCAGCTACGCTTTAAGCACGCAATTCACTCGCCATTCCAGTTTTTTTTTCCTCACGTTCCCNGATTTTTATGCCCGTCCAGCTACGCTTTAAGCACGCAATTCACTCGCCATTCCAGTTTTTTTTTCCTCACGTTCCCGTATAGTCTTGTATGTGCAACGAGGTTTCAAAGAGCCGAGTCTCAGGGAACTGTTGTTGTAGTTGTTGTTGTTGTTGAGAGATTTGGGCGGCTCTTAACAACGAGTTCTTGAGAGCCGATGAGGCAGCCCTCGAATACAAGGGCGGGGGAAATGGAAGATCCCCGAGAAAACCCATCGTACGGCACGAATTCCAAAAATCCGGGAGTGACCCGGCCGGGGATTGAACCCGGTTCGCCGTGGTGGGAGGCGAGCGGTCTAACCGCTCAGCCACCGCGGCCTCAGGGGAACTGTATTATCTCACATTGACATTTGAGCATGACAAATCTGGAACAATGACTACACAGTTATTTATGTTTATCGAAGTAACTGAATAGTATGTGGGGTAATCAGTAGAGATGAGAGTGCTCCTGCGTTCGTTTATATCCATGCGAAATTTTTTTTTTAAATGCCATACAAGTTAATTTCCGAGCTCACCGTGTGACCTTGACTTTTATCCGATTTTGTTTGTTCGGCGTGAAACCCGTGTGGAGGACGGAAGCTGGAGACTCGGTGCTCGAGTGATGCGTGATGCGCCCTCTACCGACTGACTGCGCAACTGCTCCATGGCGAATATGCCATCAACAGAATTTCTACGTTGTAAATGAGTCATTGACGAGAGGCTTTTTTTTTTTGCGTCTCGGTCGGAAATCCCGCACTTCCTTCTGAAAACACTGATTGATGCCCAGGAGGACAGGTGGTCCTCAGCAGTTGCAGACGACCGAAAATGGTGATAATAAACGATACATCTAACATATTTTAAATCTTCGGTCACAACAGAAGAGCCGAGCTGGCTTGCACGTTGTTACGCAAGAAATTTGTACTGTTCGTTGTTATTTATATATGTTTATATTACCTCCAGCACTCTTACTATTCCGTTGTCAACCAAATAACTTTATCAATAAATCCAACCAACAAACTGTATTGTAATGGTCAAATGAAAGCGCCGCTTTGAGGGAGGGAAGGTGGGGGAAGCAGTGTAGGGGAAGGCTCTCCCGAACGTTCGCCGCCGGAGGGAGGGAAATCACGTGACATTGCTGGCGCTGTACACGCCAAACTGATAACCCCGCTCGATACCGCCGCGCTTTTAAATACCGCGCTACGTGACTTTTTTTTATCCGACAGGTAACATGCACGCACGGAGCACCTCTCGCCCAACCGCTCTCGGCCGCTGTTCCTACTGAACTGAACTACCCCGCCCCATCGTGCAATGGCAGTGGGCTCTCCCGANTGAACTGAACTACCCCGCCCCATCGTGCAATGGCAGTGGGCTCTCCCGACTCGCGAGACGCGTTTTCGACTTCTGCGCATTATTTTCTCGATTGTATTTTCGACTTCTGCGCATTATTTTCTCATTTGGATTTTCGACTTCTGCGCATTATTTCCTCGTTTGGATTTTCGACTACTGCGCATTATTTCATCTTTTGTATTTTCTACTTCTGCGCATTATTTCCTCGTTTGGATTTCGTTATAACATTGTTTTTATCTGAAGAGAAAGCAAAGAGAAGTAATGATGGGTTCGTATTCAATTATCTTCACCTGAATTAAATGTGCATACCATAATTTCTACTGATCATCCTTATGTAATTTTAAAAAATCCATTGTTAACGACGTAACGACAAACTCGTCNCATACCATAATTTCTACTGATCATCCTTATGTAATTTTAAAAAATCCATTGTTAACGACGTAACGACAAACTCGTCGGGCATATCGGACGCCATTGTTTCTACTTGTCACTGCTGAGGAGTGTTCCGCTGCTGACCAGTTGTTGGCGTTCCTGAATGACTTCGCTACTGACCAGCAAACTCGGCTCTGTCAGTAGAAAAGTGAATGTAGCTGTAGATCTTTCACCGGCGCCGTTAATACCAGGAACCGACCCCGGAACCGCTTTGGCGACCTCGCTCACACGGAGGTCTACAAGTGCGGAAAGTAACACGACGGGTTGCCTGCCGATTTCTAATAATTCGAATCCATGGCCTTTTTCATAATTTATTTTATTACATCTTCAGTTAAATTCATGACTTCCCGACAACGCGCCGGACAACGCCAACCGTTCTAGGTGCGCAAATTTCATTGTCTGCGAGTGTATATTAACGCGTGTTGTTGACGGGCACATCAGCATAAAAAAAAAATGTATCTGTGGTTCAACCCTTGAACACTCAGCATGGGACATCGATATCAATAGATAATTATTTAGATATTAGACATAAGGCTGATACTAAAAAAAAGTTCATGACTTTCATAATAGGCCATTCGCGGTAGTGAGCACTTTTGAAAGCCCTCTCATTTGCTATGATTGTCAATAAATGTATTTTATTTTAGCTTTAGACGTAAACTTTCGAGTGCTGTGGAATATACACACTGTGTGTATTGCATATTTGTCAATGTTTACAAAAAAAAAAAAAAGTGGTCAAAGGATAAGAAATAGCTGAAAGGAAAAAAGTGAGTAGGGCCTCAAAAGTGCTCACTTTACCGTGAACAACCTATAGCAACATATACAGTCTGCAGGGACAACTGCGTTCGAAATGCTGCGTCGCCGGTGAGAAGTGGCAACAGCGCGGTGCAGACGTGGCGCCCGCCTCCCCCGCCTTTCCATTTCCCGCTCTTTTTTTTTTTTTTGCTCGCGTCCGTTTCCTGTTCGGGTTCCGCTGCGCGCCGCAGGTGATTCAGCGAGAGGCTCTCTCAGTTCCTCCGCGGCGACATGAGGGGCGAGCACGGAGACCGGCTGTGCGGCGTCGAGACGGGGGGGACGCCCCCGGCCGCCGTCGTCATCGGCGTCGAGGACCGCCCCGCGGAGGACGCGAGGAGGCCGCAGGTGACCGTCGCCGGCGAGTCGGCCACACGTGAGTGTCGAGTCCTCGCTCCCTGCGACGTGTGGAGGGAGAGAGAGACAGACATTCACACTAGTTAAGGGCGTGGACCACGGGAAAATGTTATTTTATGTGTGTACAACATACTGTTCAACTGTAGAAATTATCTGTGACTACCTTCTCCTCAGATAAAATATTTTTTTGATAGCGTGGTTTGGCAAAATGACATGTCAAAATCATAATTATACTGTTTTGGAAAGGTACAAATAATAAAAAAACATCTTGCGTACAGAAATAAGGTAATTCACGCTGAAAGAAGATGGCAAGAGCTACTTCAAGAGGCCTATACAATTGTGCAAGGAAATGTGTTTGCAAATTGCTGAAAATTATGAAATTCTTGCATANGCTACTTCAAGAGGCCTATACAATTGTGCAAGGAAATGTGTTTGCAAATTGCTGAAAATTATGAAATTCTTGCATTTGTTATATTTTTGGCTGCCCCTAAATTTTTAGAAAATAACTTTTGCTAAACATACCTTAAAATGAATTAAATTCTTTCAGATTCCATTAAAAAATTTTCTGCAAATAGTTTAGTTTCTTTTACTTGTACATTACAAAAACACTAAAATTTTAATTTGACGTGTCGTTTTGCAAAAACCATGCAGTCCAAAAATATTTTATCTGAGGATAAGGTANGCTACTTCAAGAGGCCTATACAATTGTGCAAGGAAATGTGTTTGCAAATTGCTGAAAATTATGAAATTCTTGCATATGTTATATTTTTGGCTGCCCCTAAATTTTTAGAAAATAACTTTTGCTAAACATACCTTAAAATGAATTAAATTCTTTCAGATTCCATAAAAAAATTTTCTGCAAATAGTTTAGTTTCTTTTACTTGTACATTACAAAGACACTAAAATTTTAATTTGACGTGTCGTTTTGCAAAAACCATGCAGTCCAAAAATATTTTATCTGAGGATAAGGTANACACTAAAATTTTAATTTGACGTGTCGTTTTGCAAAAACCATGCAGTCCAAAAATATTTTATCTGAGGATAAGGTAGTCGCAGATAATGCCTACAAGTTAAACAATATATTGTTCAAATATAAAATAACACATTTTTTCCGTGGCCAACGCCCTTGAACAAGGAGTCGAGTCGAGAGATTCGAGCGGCTCTTAACAACGAGGTCTGGAAAGCCTACGAGGGCGAAATGAGGTGAGGATGGAGCAGCGTCGGAATGCAAGACCGGGGGGATACGTGAGATCCCGGAGAAAACCTGCGGACCAGCGGCTTCGCCCGTCACTATTCCCGCTTGCGAAAATCCGGGAGTGACCCGGCCGGGGATTGCGCCCGGGTTCGCCTTGGTGGGAGACGAGCAGTCTAACCGCTCAGCCACCGCGACCCCCCGTTAAACAAGGAACTATTTATGTTAGCTCTTAATTGGCGTGCCTGATTTGTCGCATGAAGTGGTATGGTATGGGTCGGAATAACCGTGAATGTATATTTTTTATGCAACTCTATGCTCGTAAATAAAATCCAGTTTTTTTTTCAATCGTATATTTAACCTGTAACATGGAAAATTGACAACAAAGTGTAATGGGCTGTATAAGGTACTTACCCACACCGTTCCAGTTAAGGGTCCCGTCTGCCTGGCGTGTGAACTGCATGTAATGTGTTTGAAACGTTTTTTTTTCGGAAACTGTTAAACAAGCCCCCAGTACGTTTACCTATGAAAAGACATCACACCCCAGACGAGGAAGGAATGGTACTTTAAAGTTACCCCGCATGCTGTAAATATTATTTTGGAGCCCTCCGATATTGTCAAAAACTGTTTTTTTTTTTCAGACTGCCGTGTCTTAAAAACATACTAGTCTGGCACGAGCCAAACCACGATAGGAGCCTGTAGAACTTTACTACAGATTTTTCATCACTAAAATGATAGGGCCGCCGCTGAAAGTGCCATAGGTACACGCAGCACTACGAGAACACTGCACGCCAGTTCAGAGCCTTGCGCTTAGCGGCGATGGCGCTCTTGCAGCGCGTGCCA
>NQII01005574.1:64171-77169 GCA_002778355.1 Clitarchus hookeri
CGTGATATTTTGAAAGTACTTAACAGCTCTCGTCTGAAGTGTGTGTTCTTTTCGTAGATCAGCACGTTGGACGCACGCTTAATAGTTTCGTTGAAAAACGTGTATTTGGAACACTCTGCAACGCAGTTCAAGCGCCAGGTAGACGGGCGCCTTAACGTTTATGGTGCAGTTTACGCCACGTAAGTGCGACCTTCAGGACCTCCGTTCCAGGATCGTGCGAGTAATCCTCAGCGTTACTCCGGGCATGTTGCAGAGGACATGGACGGACGTCGAGCACAGACTGGACATAACTGCGTGTCTCCGAAGGGGCTCAAGTAGAAGTCCACTGATTTTTTCCAAAAAACCTGGAAGTTCCGTGCTACTCAATTGCATTAACAAATTGCCCACATTTAAATTCTTTCGCTCCTGAGAGCCAAACGAAATTAGAGCGTTTCATTTTGGATAACCTGTACACTAAAAATAACAAGACAATATAAGTACATAAACTGCAAACTAAGCAAGTTAGAATGTCTTAAACTATTACAAGACTTGTGACTGGGAGTGTGCCAGTTAGTGTTTACGTTCAAATATACAAAGTTGGGAGACGAGAAATTTTTTTCTTCCAGGAATTGATTTTAAAAGGGCTTTATTAACCGTAAACATATTATATCACGTTTGCAAACATGTTGTAACACTTCGGCAGAGATCTCTATAGCATGGCTCTGGCTTCAGATCCTTTGTCAGGATCAAATTCGTGAGGTGGTTTAATTCACGTTGGGCTGCAGTTCGCTCCTCGACTCACGCCGAGGTCATAATAAACCTGGTTTATTGCCACAATTGCTTGTTTCACAGCGGATAAGAAACAGGTTCAAAGGTACGGTTCTAAGTTGTGTTGATGTTTGAGTGGCAATTCAGATCCACTGGGCGCCTCCTGCAATCACTACTAACGAACCCCGTGATTTACATAAAAAGCGTTCTAAACTCGGATCCGGAGTCGTGGTGGTGTAGTGGTCAGACTACTCGCCTCCCACCTAGGTGAACCGGGTTAGATTCCCGGCGGGGTCGCTGCCAGGGGCGGACAGGCCAGGGTTGGAAGATTGAAAATACCACCGAGGCCCTCAAAGCCAGAGGCCCTGCACGAAAAATAAAGTAAAGGAGTACTTCCTGGTTTTCCGTAATTTTATTTTGATGTTTGTTTGTGCATTGTATTTAATATTATATTGTACACTGAAGAGCCAAAAAAAAAAAACTAGTACACCTGACCAATATCGTGTAGGGCCCCCGCGAGCACGCAGAAGTGCCGCAAGACGACGTGGCATGGACTCGACTAATGTCTGAAGGTATGCAGGAGGCAATTCACACCATGAATCCTGCAGGGCAGTCCACAAATCCAATCTGCGCCAATTTGAGAAAGGGTTGCACGTCTGTCACGTTTAATGATTCTCGTCAGTCGTCGTTTGTCCCGTTCTTTCACGATCTTTTTCCGGCCGCAGCGATGTCGAAGATGTGATGTTTTACCGGATTCCCGATATTCACGGTACACTCGTGAAATGGTCGTACGCGAACATCCAAATGTTATCGCTACCTCGGAGATGCTATGTCCCATCTCTCGTGCGCCGACTATAACACCACGTTCAAACTCACTTAAATCTTGATAACCTGCCATTGTAGCAGCAGTAACCGATCTAGCTGCCGACCGCATCGCGTTACTCTGATTGGTTCCATACCTCTGTTATTTGCATGCGCACGCCTATACCAGTTTTTTTTGGCTCTTCAGTGTATATTGTTAACGATAAACATATTTATTTCCTTTACTAGTAGTGGATGTTTGTTGCATGCATTTAGGGTAAAACTCAGTTGTAAATCTCACACTCCTCTGAAGGAAACTTTTTCTAATTCCTATGCCTCCCCTTGGAAAAGACCTTGGTGAGGCCCGTGCAGTAATTTAAATTAATAGTTTTGACCTTGGAAGTTACATCACACTGTCAGAACTATGTTTTGCCGCAATCATACTGTGTACCAACTAGCTATCCAATGGCTTTGACATTGTTGGTAGTATAATCTATTCGCGATTTCTTCACAATTTTTAAATTAAACCTTGAAAAAATTACTTCATATATGACGTGTTTGGTTATTTCCTGAATGTTTCTTGTATCACAAGAATTTTTTGTTTCAGCGAACGTAAAAGTACCTTACTTGTTTAGTAAATGGAATTTTTACTTACATTTTACATAGAGTTTATAATGTTTCATTTACAATTAATGTGAATTAAAACAGAGAGGAAAAGTATGTTGGTAATACCTAGTAAGAAGTAGTTCTTATATGCAAAATAATATCACACTGAGTGCGCAATAATGCGGCGCGTTGTTCCAGGGGTGTAATTTTCTAGATATGGTTACGCTTCGTTTGCACGAGGCAGGTGCTGGAAGTATGGAATATCCTGGAAGTAGAACTTTTACAAGGACTTCAGGAAAGTTGGAAGTAATCGTGAATTGACTGCAACGCTTATTTCTGCTGTGTGATATAAGAATGATCTTATCAGTCGCGAAGCTCCGGAATGTCGTAAAATACTTGCACCGTGTGTCAAAATTGAGTAGAAATATGTAAAGCAAAATCCATTGAAACAATGTGCCTACAGAAAATGTTTACACTACGCGCGGGAACTTTAAGAAATATTGTTAGCCACCTTAAAATAAATTATTTTCTTAGCTCAAGTTAAACACGAGGCTTAATTGACACGCTTTGCTCTTGTCAAAGGGCAACGAGGCGATGTACCACTCTTGCCTGACGAACGTAATTCTCGCGTTCCTGTCCCAAGCACGAAACCAGTTTTCGCGGAGAAGGCGAACTCGGTATACTTCCGCAAGTCTAATGTCTACTCCAGCTTGTTGACTGTTAGAAGTCGCCACCTCCGGAGCGACCTTAACAAGACCCTCGTGCAAGTAGTCGGTCATCACCTCTGAAATCTGTGTTCACAAACACTGTACAATATGATTGATTACTTCGTGCGCCTGACGAAGCCTCTTCGCAAGCGAGCATACGCTCGTATGTCTGGAATCAGACACGATATATCTGTATTACAAGCATTTCTATATATTATGTTTTATCCCCAAGGATTTAAATTATGTATACCAAGTTATATTTACACTTTCATTTTGCCAGTGCTGATTGTAGTTTTATAGTGGTTTTAATTAGCGGTTCAGTGTAATAAATGGCAACAAAAGGTGTCAGGTGNTATGTATACCAAGTTATATTTACACTTTCATTGTGCCAGTGCTGATTGTAGTTTTATAGTGGTTTTAATTAGCGGTACAGTGTAATAAATGGCAACAAAAGGTGTCAGGTGGCGAAAATTACTGTAGGAAAAAATTCTCATGCAAATATTGCCGGCCCACGTGTTGAGCGCTCACGATGAATGCCAACTAACCAGGATGTTGACAGAAGTCCTCCCACCTTGGGTACACAAATAAGCTGCCTTTCTGATCGTTGATGAGCAAAGCAGGGTTCACCTCCACGCTGCCATATTTTTATCTTCAAACATTAAGGCTGGTTGATGATATATTCGAATTTTTTTTTCCCTTTTAATACTTGGTATATAATGAATGAGTTTACTAAAATTACGAAGAACTGTTTAGGAAAACGACAACCTTTTGTATAATTAATTGTTAATTAGCATTAACGATATTACTTCTCCAGGTGTTATTTTCAAGGAATATATGTTTTCCTTTGTATTAAATCATCACTGTACTTTCTATTTATAAACTTTTGCTTTTGAATATTTTCTTTTGTACTTTTTCCTTTTATAGGGTTTGCATACGTATTATCGGGGCAGCAGATCGTTTTCTTTCTAACACTTTTTACGCTTTCGATTGGCCTACCGACATAAAGCAACCAGCAGACTTAATCCAAACATAAGCTTTACCAGGAACACACGTCCATGCCTCATCAGGGATTCTGAACAATTACTCCTCCCATCGTGGAATTATTCACATATCTCGCGGGATCTGAAGATTCCGCGGGACGTGTTTCATTGCCATTNACTGTACTTTCTATTTATAAACTTTTGCTTTTGAATATTTTCTTTTGTACTTTTTCCTTTTATAGGGTTTGCATACGTATTATCGGGGCAGCAGATCGTTTTCTTTCTAACACTTTTTACGCTTTCGATTGGCCTACCGACATAAAGCAACCAGCAGACTTAATCCAAACATAAGCTTTACAAGGAACACACGTCCATGCCTCATCAGGGATTCTGAACAATTACTCCTCCCATCGTGGAATTATTTACATATCTCGCGGGATCTGAAGATTCCGCGGGACGTGTTTCATTGCCATTTTTTTTTTTTTTGTTAACTGCAGCCAACAGAAAGTATTTTAAGGAAATTTTTTGCAAAACTCAATGTTGCAGAATACTATTATGCATGCTTCTGTCTGGAGAGTCGTCTGCTAAGACATATTCATGTCGTGCGCAGCATTGAAATGTACTAATAATGGCGTGAAGAATATGTCTGCAGAAATGCATAGTTTCAGCAAAACATGTGCTCATTGAGTAGACAAAACTCGTTAAGGTGTTGGTTTACAGTTTGGCAGTTATTTCTTAGTTTATGTTATTGGCGATAATGCACCTCTTTAATAATAATAAATTGACGGAATTTTATCTATTGCAACATAAATTAAAGGGTTTTACTTTGTTTTTTTTTTTCACTTTCACAAGAAAACACACTGTTTGGAACTATTTTTAAAAAACACCTATATATGACACTAAACCAGATCTGTGAACACAATTTTTTACAAAATATCTTGCCTTATTAACCTGTTGACATAAGGATATCTGTTTTATACGAATGCTTGATGCATATTCCTTCCTATTATGTGCTGAGAGTCATGCTGCAATTCAAGGAACATTATTTAAATTAATTGGCCGATAAAAAAATATAATGGATGAAAGGAAATCTTCTTACCACAGTAAGAAGAAAAATAAAAAAGCCTTAGCGATAATTTTACTTTGGCGAAGAAGTAAAGAAGGCTCTTTGTCGCAAGGTAAAACAACGAAGACGCGACAAACGGAAGTAAACGAAGCCCAAGATTCTCTGCAGCAGGCAAATGAAAACGGCCTTTGCATTAGCTGCAATATCAATATTTATTATATTGAATCTAAATCACTATAAACATTAAGTATTGTTTATTCCAGTACAAAATAAATCAATAATGTACATTTCTTCATTTCATTTCAGTTATAATAAGTTAGTTATATTAATGTCTGTGCGAGTGACGGCGTGTTCATAAGCGCACGTGTACGTCACAGACTGGGTCAGAGGCAAGTGAAGACGTAAACAAAACATTTCTGGCCATAAATGTGTAAATTACTGTACTCTTGACCCACAAGTAATAAACAATTGGAAAACTNTAAACAAAACATTTCTGGCCATAAATGTGTAAATTACTGTACTCTTGACCCACAAGTAATAAACAATTGGAAAACTATGACGGACAACAGTTTGCAGACTTTGATAATACTTCAAGGAAAGAAATTCGTAAGCATCAGTTCAGCAAAGTGAATAACTTATTCATTGTAATAGTATAGTAAAGCATTTTCTATTGAAAACTGAAGCATAACACTTGACTAGCGTAGTGACCCCAAACTACGCGCAGTATCTTGCGCATTCAAAAATGACTTAATTTCATTGCCACATACATGCAAAAGAATCGATATCGCACTGAAAATAAAATATTGAAACAAACGTATTGTCTTTAATTATAATTATTTATTTTTTAACTTATGCAGCACGTGTCNCTGAAAATAAAATATTGAAACAAACGTATTGTCTTTAATTATAATTATTTATTTTTTAACTTATGCAGCACGTGTCACTGTTTCCGCAAATAGTGTGCACGCTTTGTTTGTCTTGTTTGCATGTTACCTACGTCTCTGTGCGTGTGACCAACAGTTATTTGTATACAATTGAAGGGTTGGTTTGGATAAGGGCATATATAAAAAAAAAAAAAAAACAAAAAAAAACTTTACAAGAGAAACATTTTTGTTTCCCAATCGCAAATAGCACAATAATGTTAAAAGTGCCATTGTTTCAAAAATATTAGTTATCATTGTGAGGACAAGGCATATAATAATTAAATAACNTGAAAATAAAATATTGAAACAAACGTATTGTCTTTAATTATAATTATTTATTTTTTAACTTATGCAGCACGTGTCTCTGTTTCCGCAAACAGTGTGCACGCTTTGTTTGTTTTGTTTGCGTGTTACCTGCGTCTCTGTACGTGTAACCAACAGTCATGTGTATACAATTGAAGGGTTGGTTTGGATAAGGGCATATCTCCAAAAAAAAAACTTTACAAGAGAAACATTTTTGTTTCCCAGCCGCAAATAGCATAATAATGTTAAAAGTGCCATTGTTTCAAAAATATTAGTTATCATTGTGAGGACAAGGCATATAATAATTAAATAACATCGATCAAACTCATTTTATAAAATTGCTAATGTGTCTATCTAAGGGTGAGTTTAGATCGTGCACACTGAAGCACGCCTTCTGTTTTTGCGATTCCCAGTTCACGTGTGATAATTTTTAATTACAGTCAATAAACATTAGCAATAAGCGTGGCCTATCGAATTTTTTTTTTTTTTACATCTAACCACCCAACCTTACAAAACGCAATCAGAATTTAGTCGCATATTTATTTAAGGCTGACTTTTCTGGCAGAAATTCTTCTTACCGTGAATAAAATCCACAGATATAATTGTAAAAATAAGTACACATCTGTCCTACTTAACATGTATAATGCTTGCTTACAACTGTGAACGCCTGTTCCTCGCGAACACCACCTACAGCCGTGCCCTGATTGGTCACTGCCACAATACTTCCACTTTCGAGTTAAAATATAGTCACTTCTTTTAACGCTCAAAACAAAACCAAACAACACACGGGATCTATTAAATTCTATTGAGAACCAGCTCGTTGAACTACACACACTGTTCTTCTGTACAAATCGTAATTCTTCGTTTCACGCGTAACTTCTCAACTGCAAACCCACCCTTAGTTACATTCCGCGTCGCTTTCCGGGGACAACGGGTGCTTACGCCCCCCCCCCTGGCAGATCCCCCATTCTGTGGGTGCAATCCCGCTCTAGGGCGTAACTGGCGTGCATTTAGGACTTTTACTCTGCATCAGGGTGACACCTTAACTTTGAAGTTCAAGTTGTGTGTAAAGCAAATTTATGTTGTAACTTTGAAAAATGTAACAATTTCTTAAAGAGTATTTTAAGCAAGACAGCCAACATGCATGAGAACTGTTATAAAAATCATAGAATTCAAATATTAATTCTTGCTTATGTATTGTCAGGTCGTAGCAACTGTCAAGTTGGCAGCAATTTTCATAGCGCTACATCTCCTTCTTGTAGCAACGTTACGAAAGAGAGCTATTATGAGACGTTTGCACATTTATCCCTCGAAGATTAACACAACACGGATGCTTAGAAGTAAGACTTGGCAAGCCAAGACGTACGTCTTTATATTCCAGACTGACNTTTTTTTTTTTTTGTTAACTGCAGCCAACAGAAAGTATTTTAAGGAAATTTTTTGCAAAACTCAATGTTGCAGAATACTATTATGCATGCTTCTGTCTGGAGAGTCGTCTGCTAAGACATATTCATGTCGTGCGCAGCATTGAAATGTACTAATAATGGCGTGAAGAATATGTCTGCAGAAATGCATAGTTTCAGCAAAACATGTGCTCATTGAGTAGACAAAACTCGTTAAGGTGTTGGTTCNATATGTCTGCAGAAATGCATAGTTTCAGCAAAACATGTGCTCATTGAGTAGACAAAACTCGTTAAGGTGTTGGTTCACAGTTTGGCAGTTATTTCTTAGTTTATGTTATTGGCGACAATGCACCTCTTTAATAATAATAAATTGACGGAATTTTATCTATTGCTACATAAATTAAAGGGTTTTTACTTTGTTTTTTTTTTTTTTCACTTTCACAAGAAAATACACTGTTTGGAACTATTTTTAAAAAACACCTATATATGACACTGAACCAGATCTGTGAACACAATTTTTTTACAAAATATCTTGCCTTATTAACCTGTTGACATAAGGATATCTGTTTTATACGAATGCTTGATGCATATTCTTTCCTATTATGTGCTGAGAGTCATGCTGACATTCAAGGAACATTATTTAAATTAATTGGCCGATAAAAAAATATAATGGATGAAAGGAAATCTTCTTACCACAGTAAGAAGAAAAATAAAAAAGCCTTAGCGATAATTTTACTTTGGCGAAGAAGTAAAGAAGGCTCTTTGTCGCAAGGTAAAACAACGAAGACGCGACAAACGGAAGTAAACGAAGCCCAAGATTCTCTGCAGCAGGCAAATGAAAACGGTCTTTGCATTAGCTGCAATATCAATATTTATTATATTGAATCTAAATCACTATAAACATTAAGTATTGTTTATTCCAGTACAAAATAAATCAATTATGTACATTTCTTAATTTCATTTCAGTTATAATAAGTTAGTTATATTAATGTCTGTGCGAGTGACGGCGTGTTCATAAGCGCACGTGTACGTCACAGACTGGGTCAGAGGCAAGTGAAGACTTAAACAAAACATTTCTGGCCATAAATGTGTAAATTACTGTACTCTTGACCCACAAGTAATAAACAATTGGAAAACTATGACGGACAACAGTTTGCAGACTTTGATAATACTTCAAGGAAAGAAATTCGTAAGCATCAGTTCAGCAAAGTGAATAACTTATTCATTGTAATAGTATAGTAAAGCATTTTCTATTGAAAACTGAAGCATAACACTTGACTAGCGTAGTGACCCCAAACTACGCGCAGTATCTTGCGCATTCAAAAATGACTTAATTTCATTGCCACATACATGCAAAAGAATCGATATCGCACTGAAAATAAAATATTGAAACAAACGTATTGTCTTTAATTATAATTATTTATTTTTTAACTTATGCAGCACGTGTCTCTGTTTCCGCAAACAGTGTGCACGCTTTGTTTGTTTTGTTTGCGTGTTACCTGCGTCTCTGTACGTGTAACCAACAGTCATGTGTATACAATTGAAGGGTTGGTTTGGATAAGGGCATATCTCCAAAAAAAAAACTTTACAAGAGAAACATTTTTGTTTCCCAGCCGCAAATAGCATAATAATGTTAAAAGTGCCATTGTTTCAAAAATATTAGTTATCATTGTGAGGACAAGGCATATAATAATTAAATAACATCGATCAAACTCATTTTATAAAATTGCTAATGTGTCTATCTAAGGGTGAGTTTAGATCGTGCACACTGAAGCACGCCTTCTGTTTTTGCGATTCACACTTCACTGTGATAATTTTTAATTACAGTCAATAAACATTAGCAATAAGCGTGGCCTATCGAAAAAATTTTTATTTTTTTTTTACATCTAACCACCCAACCTCACAAAACGCAATCAGGATTTAGTCGCATATTTATTTAAGTCTGACTTTTCTGGCAGAAATTCTTCTTACCGTGAATAAAATCCACAGATATAATTGTAAAAATAAGTACACATCTGTCCTACTTAACATGTATAATGCTTGCTTACAACTGTGAACGCCAGTTCCTCGCGAGCACCACCTACAGCCATGCCCTGATTGGTCACTACTACAATACTTCCACTTTCGAGTTAAAATATAGTCATTTCTTTTAACGCTCGAAACAAAACCAAACAACACACGGGATCTATTAGATTCTATTGAGAACCAGCTCGTTGAACTACACACGCTGTTCTTCTGTACAAATCGTAATTCTTCGTTTCACGCGTAACTTCTCAACTGCAAACCCACTCTTAGTTACATTCCGCGTCGCTTTCCGGGGACAACGGGTGCTTACGCCCCCCCCCCTGGCAGATCCCCCATTCTGTGGGTGCAATCCCGCTCTAGGGCGTAACTGGCGTGCATTTAGGACTTTTACTCTGCATCAGGGTGACACCTTAACTTTGAAGTTCAAGTTGTGTGTAAAGCAAATTTATGTTGTAACTTTGAAAAATGTAACAATTTCTTAAAGAGTATTTTAAGCAAGACAGCCCACATGCATGAGAACTGATATAAAAATCATGGAATTCAAATATTAATTCTTGCTTCTGTGTTGTCAGGTCGTAGCAACTGTCAAGTTGGCAGCAATTTTCATAGCGCTACATCTTCTTCTCGTAGCAACGTTACGAAAGAGAACTATTACGAGACGTTTGCACATTTATCCCTTGAAGATTAACACAACACGGATGCTTAGAAGTAAGACTTGGCAAGCCAAGACGTACGTCTTTATATTCCAGACTGACTTCAATCGAAGCTGGGTTCTTTCATTGCACATAAAAAGCGAGTTTCTGCAACTTCTTATCAGAATTCGTCTTATCTTTCCTGTCGAAAATTAAGATTGACTTGCGCTTTTCTGGGCGATGATGATACCTAATTTTGGACTACGTCGCTGATAACGTCCCATGAAGTACAAATACTTACACGCAAGTTCATAGGTTGACCTGGGTCTAAAGTACGAAGTACATTATACGCGTTTTCACTAATCTGCAAGTACCAATCCATTGTCAACGTGCTAATAGATTGTTAATACACGAGATACAATTTTGCTGCCATTGCTAAAACGCTATTAAATTCTTAACCTGTCGAGTCACTGGTCTTACAGGCATCTGCTACCTAAGCTTGTCACATTTTCATTTTAAAGTAATAATATATAAAGTGTTGGAGTTGTGTTTAACGTTAACGCATTCTTTAGCTATGAGTAACTCAGTTCTTGGCTGCGTTACTCTCGTATGTTCCGCTTCGTAAATGCAGCTGTTACGTGCGTGGATTACTTAGTATCTTAATGAAGTTACCAGTAAAGAGGAAAAAAAATGATCTGAAGATGAGCTTACCTGCACGAATATTATACCATAACTCGTTTAAAACAGCATCCACGTGTTATAAATCGGAAATAAACCTCGTTAGGGTTGAGTAGCCACAAATGTTCCCGTTCCACTTCTCGCGCAGGAGATGGCTTACTCGCAAAGGCACGACAGAACATCAGCGGAATGTGTAATGGATTTGTGGCTGCAACAAATACGGTCTAGGACACGCCGCACCTCTTCCAACAAACGCGACGGTCACCGCGATGAATATGTGCCGTGAAGGCAATTACGCGCGAGTGGAACATCCTTGTCCGCCTGTCAATGGCGAGCTGTTCCGGCCATGCGTTGTTACGTGATGTTGCGTGCGATTTCTTTTCCGTGCAAATGACACTGTAGCATCTATACATATTTAAAAAAACTCAACGTCTCTCTGTCTGTCTGTTAGTGCGCTTATCACTCGAGAACCACGTATGCGATTTACGTGTTTTTTTTTAAATTCATAACTGTGTTCTTTGGCCAGTTTTTAGTCTATATTTTGTTACGTTAAGTAACCTAAGGAATAAGCAGTGACGATAATAGTGAATCAAGTCGGAAAAAAGTTTTCCGCCAGCGCGCTCTCTTGGAATACGCTGTCTAAACCGTCAAAGATGGAACAATATCACGTAGTAAAGAATTGTGTAGAATAAAAATACCTAAAAAAACTCTGCAGTAGAATATATCTATCTATAACAGATAAATACTAATAAGCGTTTTTATGATTTAATTTCTCAATAAATAAATACGTAAAATTCAAGCTGTTGTTTCTCCATTAAATTCTGTAAAATTCAATTTTATTAAAAAAGAAAAAAAAACCTAAACAATAATTCTGTAGTCCACGCGAGCGGAGCCGCGGGCACACAGATAGTTCCACTATACGCACGGCCACCTGTTTTTTTCGCGAAAAGATTTACGCGGAGACCAAACTTCATTATCCTATGAGCACACTTGCAGCTTCCTTCGACTATTGGTCGCTTGTCTTTGTATGAAGAGAGAGAGAGAGAGAGAGAGAGTATTACACGAGTGAGCCAATCAGAACTACGTTTCTCCGATACCGAACGTTCGTGATTCGCGACCAGACAGATCAGACGTGCGACAATTTAAATTATCCAATCATAAAAGTGGTTCTCAACTGAAGTGTTTTGGAACACAACTTGCGCTGAAATCTTTTCGTAAAAAAAAACAGGCGCCCCTAACTGTAATGATCAGTTGCCCTGCTACTTTAATTTTTCACGGTAGAAAGTAATTATTTTGCGTCACGAAAACAGGTGCATTCTTAGTTTAGTATCACACTCTATTTTATTTATATTACTTAAAAATAATTTTTCGTTTCATCGTCTGACAGCGACACGTGGGCAGGTTTTTCTAATAAATTTTAAGTGCATATAGTTTATAGGATGTTGTGATTTCGACAGATAAACTGCGGCAGCGGGTCCATCAGAACTAATTACGCCGAGAAAGAATGATTTTGTACTATATAGCTACTCCTAATGATATTATACAGTAAGAGTATAAAAGAATACCCCAACTTTGAAGGTCTATAATATCAAAACCAAACGACCTACAACCTTGATTGACCAATGAAATGAACCGTGGAACCATGAAGTTTGTTTACCATACATTCATAAATGTTCAATGTGACCACCACGAGTGTACCGACGACATATACGCGATAACCAAATTCGTTCCACACTCTTATCAGCATGTCTGGTGTTAGTGTTTGGATGGCGCGGCCCTGAGACATCTACGCGATAACCAAATTCGTTCCACACTCTTATCAGCATGTCTGGTGTTAAGGTTTAGATGGCGTCCGTAATTATCGTTTTGAGGTCGCCAATGGTAACCGGCAATGGTGGACGAAACACTTGATCCTTTATGTACCCCCATAGAAAAAAATCGCACGGGGTAAGACCCGGGCTTCTTGGGGGCCAGTGATGAAGAGCCTGGTCACCAGCTGCTCCTCGACCAATCCAGCGTTGCGGCAACGTCTCGTTCAGGTATCCGCGAACAGCTAGGTGCCAATGGGGTGGCGCACCATAAAGGAAACATCATACCGTCCCCTTCACATTGACGTGTCGAATGCGA
>NQII01005574.1:80659-93332 GCA_002778355.1 Clitarchus hookeri
GACTACATCTTATTGCGAGGTGACTTTCAGAAGACGACTTGCATTCTCAAAGTTCCTTTACGCCGTCTTATAATAAATATAGAGATGTTAAACGGGTGCCAAAATGTTGGCAAACTAGGCAAGTTTTATGTTGCAGATTTCATTAGCGTGGCTGTAGTGTAGCAGTTGCAGTGTCCAGAATACCGGACATGTTCGCAAATCAGGAGAAAGCTCTGTGTCTCCTCTGGTATCACGAGATCCGGTCACTAATAACACTGATGGGGAACTTTTAGACAACGCATGAAAAGATGCCGCCTGATGTCAAGAGCAATAAGTCGTGGCGAGTCTAAAAAAACACATGATCTGTTGCTGACTTACCGAGAACTTGCCGACCATCAACCTCAGCTGAAAGGGCGGAAGCTGCAGCCAGAAGTCCAAGAAATCAGTGTGCAGGGCTTCACGTGAATTACACAAGCCAAAAAGTTCTATTCAAGATATCTTACGTAAGTGTTCAGGCAAAATTGTTCAGGCTTTGTTGCCCAATGCTGCCAAGCGTCGGCGTGGCTTTGCAGTCAAAATGTTATCACGTATTGAGGGTGATAATGGCTATCTCAAACGTGTTACTTTTTCCGACGAGGTGACCTTTTTTTTGCCAATGATGTAGTAAACCAGCGTAACGCGCGTATTTGGGGTTCAGAGCCGCCTGGCGAGGTGCCAGTGTGTACCAGAGGCAGGCCAAAGGTGAATGTTCGGTGCGCGCTTTTGCATGGCCAAATTTATCTGACCATTTTTTTTTTCGCTGATCGTACTATCACATCTCCAGTGTATTTGGACATTTTGCAATTGTTTGCTGTTTCTCAGTTGCTTGAGTATCACCCATATGTCATTTCTCAACAAGACGGCGCACCACCTCATTGGGGTTTGGTGGTTTGTGCCTATTTTGTTATGACTTTTCCTGGATGATGGATCGGTCGTGATGGCCCGACAGCTTGGCCTCCACGCTCTCCTGACGTAAAGACATTATATATTTTCTATGGTGTTGTCAAGGACAATGTCTACAGAACTGCTGTATCAGATCTTGCAATTCTGCAACAGCGGATATCCACAGTCATTGCATCGATCCCTCCTGCGATGTTGGCTGATGTATGGACAGAAATGGAATATCGACTAGATGTGCTACATGCTACCAAAGGTGTTCACGTGGAGACCCGCTGATATGTGGTCATGTTGTAACAAAAATAGGTTGGTTCGCCAACATTTTGACACTGGTTTTACATGGTTTTACATTTCTATCTTACATGTAGCGGATATAAATAGTTTATAACCAGGGAAAGACTTTTCGGACATCTTGTATCACCCCGACNAGGTGTTCACGTGGAGACCCGCTGATATGTGGTCATGTTGTAACAAAAATAGGTTGGTTCGTCAACATTTTGACACTGGTTTTACATGGTTTTACATTTCTATCTTACATGTAGCGGATATAAATAGTTTATAACCAGGGAAAGACTTTTCGGACATCTTGTATCACCCCGACAACGCCAACTTCCTTCGTAAATTTTGTCCTAATCGCGTAGCATTGACGGCTGGAAAATGACCACGCATTGCCTTCAGTAACGAATCCAGGTTTCGCCTGGACGCGGATGCCAACAGAACTCGAATATAGAGTCGCACGTGGGAATCTTGCCTGACGATACCGCTGGTCGGCGGGTTTTCTCGGGGGTCTCCTGTTTTCCATTCCGACGCTGCTCCATACTCACCTCGTTTCACCCTCGTCGACTCTCAAGACCTCGATGTTAAGAGCCGCCCAAGTCTCTCCACTACACAATTTTTATTTGTTATCCTGGTAAATCTTGATGAATCTCCCTTTGTTGAACATGCACTCTTATTTGTTTAACACGAGGGATGTTAACTAAATTACGGACAAATTTTCCTACCACAAAATTAAAATGCCTAAATAAAGCATTTATTTTTAAAAGGCTTATATAAGGAAAGAACTTGAAGTAATTGAGTTACGCACATAAAAAACCACCCCACAACTTTGACCCATTTATCCAGATTTCCATTTTACTTAAGTTGGCTGCTGTAGGGGTTTGGAGACTTCTAGGGTGTTGAAGTTCTTAGTTGGTTCTTCGGAGGTATCAAAACAAAATTAAAATACCTATTTTGATGATCTTCAAATTCAAGTTGCACTGTGTGAAAGCAGCTCCTAAAAACGACTATAATTACGCCACTGATTTCAGTAGGCTACATTCATAACAATGTATTCCATAATCAGCTAAAATAAGCAGATGCAGGACTGCAATTCATGTTCATGGACATTTGTGCAAAAAAAAAATCACGTTGTTGTAACATTTTCAGGAAAGAAAAAGAGAATAAAATCCTAGCATGTAATAAAAATGAAGCTAAGGTAAATTATGTCTACAATGACCTAAGTAACTTACCCTACGCTTGTTTGTGTGTTTGTATTTATTTACATCATTCTCTGCAGATAAAATGGGATCAAATACCATACAGGTCATCTTCACGAGTAAATAGAAATAATGGCATCAGTCACTCTAATATTACGCCGATGCTTGCGGGAGTCATTTATGCAGATTTTTCGTCCACACTTTCGCACAAGATGCGCCTATAAGGATTTGTATTCGAGAAACTTTTTTTTAACATAGTTGGTTGTGTGTACGTATTTTGGAGTTTGTGATAGTAATTAAGGATGTAAAAGTACAATTTAATTTCATTTTTAGTACAGTGTAATTTCACGCATTCCCACTCACACGAGGTGCGACAAAATGTATCAGTGCTCAACAGCACATCCGTAGACATCCGGGCAACTTTTTGCCTACCGTGCACATTGAAGTCAGTCTATCAGTAACGGACCATGTGACGTCACGCACAACCTGTACCACACCACTGAAGTAAGGTAGGTAATGGTAGAGAGTCAGTGTGATAATACTTTACAGCGAAACATGCAGTACAACTGGCTCACATGCTGATAACACGATGACCCAGTGGTTCTTGGAGGTAAGGAGTTTAATTCCTTCTCCAAAGTCACCAGAAACCCCTAGACTCTTCGTGGAGGAATTATACAGCCCGAAATATAACGCCTGAGTACATGCTCAATAGGGTTGAGATCGGGCGACCTGGCTGGCCAATCCAAACGGGAAATGTCCTCAGTTTCCAGGTCGTCGTCCACCGATTCAGCCCGACGTAAATGGGTGTTTTCCATCCATAACAGGAAATGTGCACCCATTGCGCCATAGGAAACGTTAATGTACTGCTTGAGGATAAAATCTCGGTAAACGTGGTACGTTACAGAGCCACGACCAAACTCGTGGAAGGGTGTACGTAAGCCTGACATTATGGCACCCCAGATCAAGAGGCTGTCACCCCCACGATACTAATCTTCAATGACGTTAGCTGGAATGTAAGGACTTCTCCGATCTCACCATGCGTAAACATGCCAGAAATAACTGCATCAGCTGATCGTGGACTCGTCCGTAAACAGGAGATAGTTTCACTGCTCCCCTGTCAAAGTTCGATGTTCCCTGCACCATGCTGGTATGCCAGTTTTGTGAGCAACGCTTGCTGAGATGCATCCCTCACGCCTCCGCGATAACGCCACACTTACAATGCAAGCAATCTGTTTGCAGTATATCTGGAAACACCAGTCTCTCTGGCTGCTCTGCCCAGCAAGTACGCCTGCTGTGCTCTGCCTACGTTTTTTTTTATACCTTATTTCCGAAGGAAAGAAAGGCTTACGAGATCACTTTCCTATCTGTGTTTATGTGTGTGCGACTGTGTGTGCCCCCCACCCTTCAATTTTTGAACGCGTGAACCGAATTTCACTAAACTCGGTACATATATAGTACTAAATAAGAACACCTGACTTAAATAATTTTCGACTACGCCGGGCACTTACTTTCAAAATGGGGGCCATTAAAAAATTTAGGGTGATATGTCATATCTCGAAAACCATTCAACCGATTTTATTCAAAGTTTCTATGCTAACAGCGCAAGTTGTAAGTATTAAATTCAAAGGTGGATATTGATGTTGGTTTGCCATTTTCGAAGATAGCTGCACATAAAAAAATAAAGCTTTTATGTTATATATCGAAAACTACTCAACCTTTTTTTCGCCAAATCTGGCATGAAAGTGATACTATGATTGGCCAGGTAAATGCCGGTAATTAAACTTAATTAGACACTTATTTTCAAAATGTATCAGCCATACAAAAATTTTATGTTTATTTGGTATTACTACCATACCGTTTGGCTCATTTCAACAAAATTTTGCACGTTGACAGTTATATATTACAATCATCAAATAAGCCAAAAAACAAAACATTTGTCTGCCATTTTTTAAGATAGCATTACATGAATTAATCAAGCTTTTGTGTAATTTCTCGGGAAACTATTGACAGATTCCTACCAAATTTGGCATTCAAGTAGTACTGCCGCAGTTGATGTGTACAAATATGTTTCAAGTATGTCACACTTATTTTCAAAATGGCGTGCATCTAGATATTTTATCATAGTATCTTAGAAAACATTTAATCAATTCCAACTTAACTTTGTATGCTGGGAGTATATATAACAAACGTCATGTGTGCGAACACATTGCCTCTTTTGTCCTCCATTATGTAAGATAGTGCCAGAAGAATAAATAAAGTTTTTATGTCATATCTCGGGAAACAATTTTCCGATTCTTGCCAAATATGGCAAACAAGAAGTACTGCGATAGGTTATGTTAACTGCTATGTTTGAGGTATTTCAGTCACGTATTTTCAAAATGGTGGCCGTATAACTATTTTAGTGTTTTATGTTATATCGTCGAAATTATGTCATTAATTCCACCGAAACTTTGTATGGTGGCTGTATATATTACAACACTTAAATGTGCACACGAAACACTCTTTTTTTCCGCCATTTTATACAATTGTATCACTTGACAAATTTAAATTATGTGATCTCCGAAAAAACGGATTTCTACCAAATTTAGCTAACAATTAGAACTAACGCAAGCTATGCAAACTGATAAATTTTGAGTTTGCCAGACACACATATTTTTAAAATGGCGTCCATGTAAACATTTTAGCTCCGAATTTTTTATCTGCGAAACTGCAAAACAAATTTCAACTTAACTTTTTATGCTGACAGTATTAGTTGTATCCATCAAAATTGTCTTTGCAAAGCCTTTATTTCTCCGCCATTTTGTAAGATAGCCCCACATGAAATAATATAGTTTTTATGCCGTATCTCGGGAAACAATCAGCCGATTTCTTTCGAATTTTGGTGAAGAAGTTTTACTGTGGTAGGCTAAACTAGTTTATAAGTTTTAAGTATGTTAGTCTCTTATTTTCGGAATGGCGTGGATACAAACATTTTAGCTTAGTGTGCTATACCTACGAAACTACGTAACAGTTTAAATTCAACTTTGTTTATTTTATCTATGACAATAATGGAATGTGCTAATAAATAAACTTTTTGCCCTCCATTTATGAAGATCGTCACATGATCAATGGAGGTTTTATGCCATATCTCGAGGACCAATCAACCGATATGCATATGCCGATTTTTTTTTTCACATTAGGGTCAGGTGAGTAATCTGAATATTTTGTGATATTTGCGGAATAATTCGACTAATTTACACAAAATTTTGCACACCTACAGAAGATCAAGTATAGTTACATGATTTAAATGGGGCCAGGTAATAATTTAAAAAATGGCGGCCATATAAATATTTTTATATGTTTGGTATATCTATTTAACAATTTCAATAAAACTTTTGATCCTGACATTATATATTACAAACATTGTGTACACAGCCTCTTTATAAGCAATTTTGTAAGATAGTCCTTTTTAATAAAATAAGGTTTTTATGCCATATATTGGAGACCAATCAACCGATTTCCATCAAATTATTCACACAAGTAGCGTTATGGTAGGCCATGTAAACTTAAGTGTTTTAGTGGCTCAGACACTTATTTTCAAAATGATAGGCGAGTAAATATTTCAGGTTAGTTGAACCCTATCATTCAAAATATTAGGCTGATTACATCCAAAGTTGATGCTCCGAATCCTACCTCCATGATGCAGTTGATTGTAAGTTAGCTTAATTTTACGAGTTTTTCTGAATTCGAATCCCAGGTAAGTCACTCGTGTATTTTAATTGTCTGTTTACTGTTTCACATGTTTCTGGATTCATCTCTAATGATATTGCTGTCAATGAGACGTAAATGCCTACCTACCATCTAAGCTTTCAAGAACTTTACCAAAATGTATTTGCACTCGTGGAGACGAATGTAGGCTCATTAGTTATCGGTAACTTATTGTTTGACATTTAGGTTGAAATAACTGTCTTCTCATGGCGAGGTACTCCTTTAACATTCAACTGCTGAAGTATCAGTGAACATTTCCACCCTGTTGAAGCCTCTGCCAAGCCCTGAAATGACACTCTTTGGAATGCGCGTGGCTTGAGAAACCATCATCCGAGTTTTGCATGCTTCTAGCCGTTCGATTATTTTCCTAGCATAACATTCTTGCTACGGATGCTTTGAGCTATTGCGGTAAGAACGCACGCCAGTTGCTCATCAAGAACACTCACATAGCCCTTTCCTTTCTCTTCCCTTCCTTCGGTCGGAGCTCTACACGCTACCAGCACCTCATTATGTTTACACGGCCAACATAAACACCGCCTGTACACACGGTTCAGGGACATAACGAGGCACCTTTTGTTTTAATGTTGGTACGAAGGGTGTATTCAACTTTTGCACTGCATCTTACTAATATTTTTTTTTCTTCACAAGAGTGTGAATGATCGAACTTTTTAGGTGATAAATTCTTGTAAGCATACTGTTTCTAACTGTTTGCGTAACTGTAAAGACTACAGAATGACTTGGTCTGAAATAGTTTCGACGCTCGTTAAAGTAAATGCTGTGAAGTATTTTGGGCATAATATTTATTCTCAGATGTAGATAAGATAGCGGCGAAAATCGAACAAGTAAGGCAATTTTAAAGATAATTATATATTACAGTATTTGTGGAAAACCAGTGTGTTCGCGATAGTGACTCTTGGTGTGATATGGTGCACAGTAGTACCGCGTAAAAGCCGGCGCTGATATGATCTCTGGCTAAAAGAAATGCCAAATATATGACCCAGAGTGTGTTTAGTGACTTATTTTACAGTTAAATTCATCAATTCTGCATGTTACCAGTAGTCATCAAAGATCTTAAAATTTTGGACGAAACGTAATGTTTTTTCCTGAAATTTCACTCGAAAGTAGAGTAAGATTGTCTACTCATATCACCAAAACTTTATTCATCCATGGTGGTGGTTTGACAGCTGGCGACTAGACCGTTGTTACATTACAACTTCCTGCTGAAGTGTTTGCAGTAATATTGTTTATGTGGAATTATTAACTTCATTGACTTACCGGGACTAAGGATCTCAAAACTCTGGCAGGAAGCTAATCCAAATTGCAATATGCCTCTCCATCTCATTAAGCAATCTTGGTCACTGTCTGCACCAAGTACTTCATCAGGACGAGAAATATCTACACTCGCTTGAAATTCATCATCCTCTTCATTTGTTTTCAAAATCGCACGGAATAAGCCTTCATAGCTCGCTGTCTCTGAGAAACCTGCATGTAACTTGCATCATTACAACTGCGAAACTGTAGCCCCTCATGAAAAAAAAAATCGCAATTCAAACAAAACTGCTTCGAATAAATAATATTTTGGAAGTAAAATAACACGTCCAGTTTTATTGAGTATTTTCTCTGAATCCCCAGTCAGATTCAGTTCTAATGATTGTTTAAGGAGCTTTAATAATGAAAAAGCGAGATGGCCAACAACCGTAAGAAAAGTTAGTGACTATACAGGATGATTCTAAAATCATGGGACAAACATTGAGGGGTGGTAGAGCTCACTAAAGCAAACAATTATTGTATAGGAATACATGGGTGGGAGTGACGCGTTGAGGCACAAACACAAACACAACACATGAAATGCAACACATTGTTTATTTACAACGTCGCCACTAAATGCCTTTTTACAGCAATGTTTATAACAATTGCCCAAAATTGCTACCACCGACAGTAATACAAGCTTGGTAGCGTCGGTGGAGTGATTGGCGAACAGATTCAAATACGCCGGGTATTTCACGCACGCCACCATTGTCAGCCAATCACGCCATATGTAGAGGTCGCCAAGCATGCGTGACTGTTGGTGGATGCATTTCCAGCAACGGTTTTAACATTTTATGTACGGAATCACTCGTTAAGTATGCTGCTAATGAACATTTTATGTTTCCGTTAATGTGTTATGTTTTTGTGTTTGTGCCTCAACGCTTCACTCCCGCCCATATATTCCTATACAATAATTGTTTTTTTTTTTTTTAGTGAGATCTACCACCCCTCAATGTTTGTCCCATGATTTTAGAATCACTCTGTATATCACATATATTTGATATATCTAATAATGCACATGTAAATTACTTTGAGAAGGCTTACTTTGTAGGTTATGATGCCAAGAACATGCGGAGATGTGTGCAGTGTGTGCGAAGTACCTCTCTCACAGCCGGCGTACAACTAATCCACTGACGTCTGTGCTGTTAGGAGGGGCGCCACACTGCTAAAGTCCATTCGCGGATTCTTCACACTTTTTTAAATAAAACCTTTGAAAAATCCCCCCGTGTTTGACGTGTTTGGTTGTTCCTAAATATGCAATTTATCACAGGCGTTTTATACTTCTGTTAACATAAAGGTTTCTTATTTTTGATTAAATTGAACTTTTACTTAAATTTTATTAAAGCATCAATTATAATATTTCATTTGTAATTAATGCGAATTAAAAAAGAGAGAAAATATGTGTTGGTAATGCCTAGTAAGAAATAGTTCTCATGCAAAATGTTATCAAACTGAATGCGCACGAGTGAAGTACGTTGTCCCTTTGGTGTAATTTTCTAGACTGAATTTAGCTTCTTTGGCATGAGGCGGAAGAATAGCCTGAAAATAGAACTTTAGCAGGGCTTCAAAGAAATTGGAAGTGTACATGAATGAACTACGTCAGGTAAAGCAAAATAAAATGACCAACAAAATATGGGAACGTTGGTAGTAGTGGCGTGACAAATTACCTAAAGCCTTTAAACTTCAAACCTGCATACACGTTTGTACTTTTCACGAGATTCGAACCGGGAGCCCCTCATACAGTAGACTTGCGTTCCAGACCGCACTGTATATGCTGAAGTCGCGTATTGCTTCACTTGTTTTTTCTGAAGCTTTAAAGAAAAATACCAGGCAGAGGTGCTGCAACAAGTCTACCGGGGAAAAATGTATTCTGCGAGTGCGTGTGTTGCTTCCAAGGACAAGCTGCTTGTGCAAGAGTGCGCGCGCACTCGTTTATAAAGATATCTTGTGGACATAATGTGTATTTAAAATTAAAATTAAATACGCGTTTAAAGTTGGTATCAAACCAATACTCGACGATATTTTCAAGTGAATAACTTAAGCTAAAATTCGTTTTTGAGATATGCGTGAACCACCAACACTTTTACTGCAAGCTAACCTGTATCCGTGCGGTTGGGCAGACATGCTCGGGTAATATAAAATAAAGAATATTCAAAGTGCGACAGCTCGTAAGAACTTGCGAACAGCAAAAAATACATTCACATTTTAGCAAAGATATTAAAAATTCCATGGATAAGCAGGGCCCAAGAGAATTGGTCACCCCTGGACGCTCATTCAACAACAAGCGCACTCATGTTCTCATTATTTTCGTAAAGATAAGTAAATTTCAAAAGTGAGCGGTACTCTTTCATGTCGTTTAGTTTTTATTTGCAATTTTTTTTATTTATAACATTAAAAATCTTGTTTTACTCATACGCTAGTGCATACGTATGCAGACCGATATACACATAATATTGATTACACTGCAATGCAGTATATATTTAAAAAAAAGAATTGATATAATAATTTTTAAAATTATTCAACAAACAATTTTTACTGCGATTCCGAAGAATTTTGTTATAGTGTGTACTTACCACTTAACAAAAAATTTCGGCTAGAAAGTATGCATCAAATCAACTATTTTTGAACCTCCAAATTTCAAATTTAAGTTGCGGGGAAACTCGTGAACTACCACTTTATTCGTGGGTACCTGTCATGTTATTCTGAACTGCCCCCTTCCACAGTTTTTCCATTATGAAATGTTTCTGCGCTACGAGACTTGCATTTTGCACCGCCTGCACACGCCTGCGATTTGGATGAACATTTGGAAAATTAACAAATGAAAGGAAATACGGTGCTCAAAGGAAATAAGCAGTCCAACGCTGACACGCCAATGTAACTAATATATTTTTTCTTTTAAATTTTGTCAAATGCTTTGGGCCATCATTTTATTTTTCTGGGATAATTAGGAATGTTTTTGGGGCCCTGGGTGGTAGTTCGCTATTTGGGGCAGCACTGTTGGAAAGCACCGCGCCACCATTTAAGCTTTCGGCAACTACCAATTTGCCTACAATCGTTTCGATTCAGCTGCAACAAATACTATTCAACAAGAGGTTTCGTCGTCTAAAAAGAAAGGAAGAGAGAGTAGCGATTTGAGCAGCTTTTAACATCGAGGTCTTGACAGCCGATGAGGGTGAAGTGAGGTGGGTATGGAGCGGAATGAAAGGGCGGCGGAAACGGGCTGCTTCCAGCTCCTGTGTTCTCCGCCGTTGCCTGGCGGTGCTACTCTCTGATTCACTGGCTCCATCTACTGGCAGACAGTTGTACTAGACTGGGAGAGTCAACTCATGCCCCTGCAATATGGCGGCAGATCACATGCCTGCAGCCTCGTTGGTATGGCGGCGAAGTGCGAAGAGTGCGCTGGTCAGCTGGTCGGCCCAGGTTGTGTGGTCTTTCCCCATACGGAAGCGCAGCTGGATCACTCTGTAGGGTTGGCATGAGGATGATAGATAGCTGTCGATTTGCATAATTCCCCTCTTTGTGCAAAGATCGCGCCAATTCCTCCCAACGATACGTGTCCGTTGTCTGTCAGTATCGTTCGGAGATATCCCCACAGCGAGAAAAACTCGTTCTGGAGGATGCAGGCGACGTTCCTGGTGCGTGCTGGGCACTGTGTACACCTTTGTCCACCTGGAAAACAGATCTGTGACTACCACCATGAACCTTTTCCCCATCGATGTCTTGGGGTAGGGACCCACGAGGTCAAGGGCTACCATCTTGAATGGCTCCCTACGTGTTCTGGGTGGTTGTTGTGGCTGGCCGTCGACGCTACGAGCCTTAAAGTGTTTGCACAGTAGACACTCTCGAATGTAATCGCGTACGTCGCATGATACGCCGGGCCAATGGAAGTGACGTAACAAGTGATGCGTGGTTACTTCGCACCAGGGTGCCCTGCAAATCTTGTGCTGTGCATGAAGTGGAGTAAGTCTGTGCGTTGTGAGGCTGGAATTTAGATTTTTCAGGTTGTGTTGTCTCCACATGGTCTGGTCTCCAGTCTGTTGTCGATTATATGTCACCGGTCTGTGGTCTGCTGGTTACAGATTGTGACCTTGGGTGCGCGTCTTGTTCCGTTGTTTGTGACCTTACTACAGTGCCACAGAGCTCGTCGAGCTTGACGTCTGATGCAACAAGGTTGGCATGTGAGTGTCACTGGCATGTTCAGTAGGGGTGGGGGAAGCATCCCTCCCCACTCTTCATCATAGTCAGTGTTTACTGCACTTGGTGACCTGGACAGCAGGTCAGCCAGCTGGTTCCCTGTGACTGGGACATGCTCGATGTTGAAATCGAAAGCCTGCAGTAGCATTAACCAGCAGGTAAGTTTGCTCCGCGCTTCACACATACTGTACAACCAGACCAGACAGCGGTTGTCGGTCTGTAGCATGAAGCACTGGTACTTAAAATATGGATGGACCATTTGAGTACCCATACTACTGTAAGGCTCTCTCTCTCTCGTTGACATCATACCGTTTTTCGGCTGGCCCGAACTTGGCACTGCTGTAGTCGATAAGCCGTTTGCCATTGTCGCCGAGTTGGAACAGGATGATGCCTAGGCCTTGTTCGCTGGCATCCGTCTGGACATAGAGATATCTACTGGGGTCATGGCGCACTAGGGACTTGCACTCCCTAAAATGGCTCTTGATTGCGAGGAAACTGTCCTCAACTTCGTCCTTCCACTCGAACTAGCAGCTGGGTGACATGAGTGTGGTGAGAGGTGCAGTTATTTTTGCTAAGTCTTGGATGTGCTCATGCAACCAGCTCAGCAGGCCTCTATCACTCGCAGTTGTTCGTTGTTCGGTCTGTTACTGTATTTGTCCACAATATGTCTCAGGAATTCCAGCTGTACATTTCCTAGGTGTCATTTGTGGTTCGCGCATGTGGGCTCATTGATGGCAAGGCGCTCCAATACTAGGGAGAGATAGTGAATGTGGTCATCCCACGTCTTGGACCAAATGATGATGTCGTCTAGGTAGGCGAGTGTGAAATCGACTTGAAATGTGAATGGCTCGCATTTCAACCCGAACAGCATCGCACAGAATTGAAACTGCCTTCCATCCAGCATGGCGGATGCAGTTTTCTGTCTGTCTTCACTAGAACTTGCCAGTAGCCACTTCGCAGATCCAGGGATTACATGATTTTGGCCTTTCCTAAGATGTGAAGAACATCCTTAATGCTGATGAATGAAAAGGGCC